>JAJPUD010023005.1:0-20571 GCA_023553655.1 Myrmecobius fasciatus | reverse complement strand
TTTTTTGTTATATGGGCTCAGCTTACACATAAGCAATTGATAATTTTCCAATTCTTTGAATCTGCCTCTGTGTAAAGAGTGTTTTAAAATTATATTCATACAATCACTGGGTTTGTCTTGACAGGTAAACTCTCAGATATTGTATACTGTCTGTAGTTATTTTTAATATAAGTTCTCTTGATGTTTCTTCCTGCTGAGTTTTGTTGATAGTAAATAGAAAAACTGATTATTTCTGTGAGTTTATTTTGTATCTCAAAACTTTGACACAGTGGTTGATTGAGTCGAGCAGTATTTTAGTTGATTCTCTGGAGTTCTCCTTTTGAATATTTTATTAAAATTTTACATAAATATTCATTAGAGAAATGGTTCTATAATTTGTGTTATTATTTTTTGTTTTGGCTCTTTCTGGTTTAGGTATCAAAACCGTATTTACATCACAGAAGGAATTTGGTAGGATTCCTTCTTTATCTACTTTTCCCAAATAGTTTATGTACTATTGGAATGAATTGGTCTCCAAATTTTTGGAAGAATTAACTTGTAAATCCATCTAGTACTGGAGATTTTTCTTTTTAGGAAATTCATTTTGGACGTTCAATTTCTTTTTTCTAAGATTGGGTGATTTAAGCATTCCATCTGCTTATCTGAGTAATTTTTATTTTTGTGAATATTCATCTATTTCACTTAGATTTTCAGTATTATTGGCATGTAATTAGGCAAACCAGCTTCAATCATTGCTTTAATTTCATACTCATTGGTTATATATTCACCCATTTATTTTTTGATACTGGCAATTTGGTTTTCTTCTTTCTTTTTTTAATCAAATTAACCCAAGGTTTATCTGATTTTTGTTCTTATTTTCCCTCTATAAAATCAGTTCCTACTTTCATTTCTAAGTTCAATGACTTTTTAACTTTTAACTGATTTTCAGGATTTTCTAATTTAGTATCTAATGGAGGATTTTTAATTTGTTGTTGAGTAATTTTTAGTTGTATGTCAAGGTCATTGATAAGCTCTCTCTATTTTGTAAACATTTAGAAATAGAGGGGCGGAGCCAAGATGGGGAACTGCAGACAGTGTCCCTCTGGGAGCTCCTGAGACCTTTCCTCAGACCCAGACAAATTGAGCCTCCGAACTGGTTCTGGAGTGAGGGTGCCACCAAACACTTGGAGTACAACGCACTTCTATCAAATATCTACTTTGAAAGAACTTCTGAGATCAGTTTTAGACGGGCAGGGGATCGAGCAGCTCCCGGCACTCAGACGCCAGTGCGCAGCCGGGGTGCAAGTCCGGGGCTGAGAAGGACCAGAAGATTTTAGGCTGCCAGGAAGTCCCTGGGAGACGCTTTGGCCACTTTGCTCTGCTTGCGGGCAGGTGCTTTGGCAGGTCTACCTTTGATAAAAGGTGGATTGAGAGCAACTGAAAGTGTGGTCCTAGTGCGGATCTAGGGAGATCAGCCCCAGACCGGAAGTCAACTCGGCAAATTGCCCCAGGGCAAATTAAAACTGCTGCAGATTCCCTGCTGGTGACTGAAACCTCAACTCAAAAGCATGGGTAAGAAGAAGAGAGCTCTCACCATAGACAGCTTTTACGGAGAGAAACTAGGGCAGTCCCCAGATCCTGAGATTCTGAAAACAATCCCAAATAAAGCCACAAAGGTGGACTTAAGCTGGTCTCCCTTTCAGAAGGCTTACCTGGAAGATTGCATAAAGAATCTCAAAAGAGAGCTAGAAGAAGATTGGGGAAATAAATTGAGAGCAGTGCAAGAAGGAAATATTGCCCTGCAACAGAGATGTGAAAAACTGGAAAATAAGTCTGGTGAATTGGAAAAAGACAACAATTCACTGAAAAACAAAATAGGTGAATTGGAAAAAGTCACCAACTCACTGGAAAATAAAAATAGTGAATTGGAAAAAGAACAATTCACTAAAAACAAAATTAGTGAATTGGAAAAAGACAACAATTCACTGAAAAATAAAATTGTCAAAATGGAAAAAGAATTCAATGAACCAAAAAATTCAATTGGCCAGTTACAAAAGGAGCTAAAAAAGATAGCTGAAGGAAATAATACCTTAAAAATTAAAATTGAACTAATTGAAATGAATGACTCAACAAGACTTCAAGAATCAGTCAAACAAAAACAAAAAAATGAAAAAAATAGAAGAAAATATGAAATATCTCCTAGGAAAAACAACTGACTTGGAAAACAGATCCAGGAGAGACAATCTAAGGATTATTGGACTCCCTGAAAGTCACAATGAAAAAAAGAACCTTGATGCTATCTTCCAGGAAATCATGAAAGTGAATTGCCCTGATGTTTTAGAATCAGAAGGCAAAGTTGGCATTGAAAGAATTCACTGATAACCTCCTGAAAGAGACCCCAAAATTAAAACCCCAAGGAATATCATGGCCAAATTTCAGGACTATCGCACCAAGGAAAAGATATTACAAGTGGCTAGAAAAAAACAGTTCAAATACCAAGGAACTGTCATTAGAATTACACAGGATCTGTCAGCTTCCACATTGAAGGATCGAAGGGCCTGGAATCAGATATTCCGAAAGGCAAAAGAACTTGGATTACAGCCAAGAATAAGCTATCCAGCTAGAATGAGCATCATCTTCCAGGGAAGATGGTCATTAAATGATATAGGAGAATTTCACCTATTTCTAATGCAAAGACCAGATCTGAACAAAAAATTTGACCTCCAAACACAGAACTCTAGAGAAGCGTAAAAAGGTAAAAAGGAAAGAACTCTTGAGAACTATATCTCTACTAGAGGTATCCTTAAAGAATGGAGGTATAATTTGATTTTACTTTCATAATAATCGAAAAGAAATTAGAGGTGGAAGGTATACCATACTGTAAAAAAGGGGGGGAGGGGAAAGGAGGTAAAATAAAGTAAAAATAAAAAGGAGGTAAAACATTTAGAAATAGAAAATTTCACCTAAATAGAGTGCTGTGGCTGTATCCTATATATTTTGGTATGTTGTCTCACAGTTGTTACTATCTTTAATAAAATTATTGGGTTTTTTTGATGATTTGTTCTTTGACTCATGCATTCTTTAGGATTAGATTGGTTTTTAATCAATTATGAATTTCTACTTCCAAGTCCCTTAAAGAACATATTTCATTGTGTAATGATCCAAAAAGGGTGCATTTAACATCTCAGCTTTTCTGCATTTGTTTGTAGATTGTGAAGTCAATTTTTGTGAAGATGCCATGTCCAGTTGAGAAAACATGTACATACTCCTTTGTATTCCCATGTGATTTTCTCCAGAGGCATCACCTCTTAAATCTTGCTATAGGGACCCCTTAGTGTTACAAGTTCACTACTCTTGCAGACAATAAAACATGTAAGGACAAAAAGTAAACAATAAGACTGGGAAAAGACTAGCTTGGGAAGAAGTATTGCAACAAGCAATGGATTGTATTATTTATTCTAGTGGAATAGAAGCATGAAGGGCACAGCATTCTCTTTGAATATATACTTTAACATATCTGTGTTTGCATCAATATGGACATCCCCTCCAGTGCTAAAGACTACAAACCATCCACATTTCATCCTGTGTGATTTGTATCAATGTCCACGCATGTAATTCTCTGTAGAGAATATTCCTAATGCAATGAAGGCTTTATTTTTGGTCTTTTCCTATTTCCTGGATACTAGGATACTACTAAGTGCTTGGATCAGAAATAGTTAGCCTTCACTCTAGCTATATGACCACCCCACCTCCTTTTCTCATTCTTCATCATATACAAGTGTTGTATTTTTTTGGTTTGTTTTGTTTTGTTTTGGGGTTTTCTTTGTTGTTGTCAATATGTTATAACCTAGTCTTGCCTGTTATATCTGATTCCAATTTTCTTTGAGCCACTTGATATTTAAATTAGGTTATTTTCAGGACAACAATGATAAGGCTCCCTATCAGCAATGAGGGCAGTATTACAAGAATTGATCTTAAAGTGTAAAAAGTGAGTATAGCTACAAAAATAACTTCTTGATGGCCAGTAGGTTAAGCACTGCAACGGGTTTCCAAATGAGATGGTGAGATCTCTGTCCCTGAACTTCTATACAAATAAAGTCAGCATCTATCTATTGTGGAGGATTCAGATATATACCTTCAGTAAGTAGTGGGTTAGATTGGATGGCCCTGATATCTACTACCATGACTGCCTTCTAGGTTAAATTCTATGAGGCTAACATTCAATTATCTAAAAAATATTTACCACCTATCCTACTGTGTGACCAGATTTGTCCTAGACGGTATGAGAAATACCAACAAAGTAAATGATAGATCCCTATTTCCAAACTTACTTAAAATCTCATTGAAAAGATAATATTAATGTACATAAATATGTATACTATATTTAACATATATATAGATATATATATACTATATATAACATAATAATCAATGGCTAGGTTGTTTGGTTCAGGCTATAAGTGCTATTAAAATTCAGAGCACTTTCTGATGACATACTTTTGTTACTTTTCTTTCCATATAATACACACTTAATTATCTATACTCATTGCAAATTACACTTTGTAAAATAGCTACAACACTCATCCTGTTTGGGCAGATTATATAGCTTCTTTCATTATGTAAAAAAAAACACAATGCAAACTTTATTGTTTAAGATCACAGTTTCTAAATTCTCATACCACTTTCTATACCTATAAAATTCCTCCAAATTCCTGATTGGAGCCATCATGATAAGGTGTTCTCTGTTCTGTAGTTTTCAGTCTACCCAGGGTTGTTAATTATATTAACTGGTGATGATCATGAACTCAGGCATGTTATAATCAGTACATAATGAAGCTAGGTGAAATGAAGCTAGGTCAAAAAGAAATATAAATCAAAATAATCTGTAGAACATTCCAAAATCTAGTCATGTATTTTGTATTCCCTAACAACTGAACATGAGAGTTAGAATTCAATTAAAGACTATTCTCTCTCTCTCTCTCTCTCTCTCTCTCTCTCTCTCTCTCTCTCTCTCTCTCTCTCTCTCCCCCTATCTCCTCTTCACTTTTCATAATTACTATTTTATAATTGTAGTTACACAAAACAGCATGACCTCGTACTAGCAAAACTGGATGTGCAATCAATTTTCTCTCCTAAGACAGAATAAGACAGGCTTCACTGGGCCCAACATTATGCTACTAAGAAGCTAAATTATTATCAGTGCAACCCCCCACACTGCTAGTTGTGACCAGAGATACCAAAATGAAGTGTCTAGGAAGCTTACTTTGCTATATTTCATCTGCTTGATGGTTACTGGCAGTTTTATATACAGTTAGAAAGTCTAGTCCATTACTTAGGTAAAAATAACTATCCAACTTATATTTTTAAAAACCACAATCAGAAAATGGAACCAACAGCAGATATTAGAGGATGAATACAAAAACGTAGCATGGTCCTATAAGAGTATGGAAGTTCAGAATATGCTAAGGGGAGAGGGGCTCCTTTATTTTTAGTGATGTTGGGAGAAAGAACAACTTGGAAGTGATAAAACAACCTTGGGACAACAACTATAGGAAAAAAGCCCCTAATGTGGGCTCTGAATCAAAAAAAGAAAGCAGAGAGTGGAAGAGCAATTCTTTCCCTCTGTTGAGTTCAAATTAGCAGACCCAGATGAAGCACACACTAAGCTAATGAACAAAGTAGAAGATATGACAACTCAGCCACAGTCAGTGATACTTAAAAGAGCATGTAGAATGAAAGGAATCATAGGAATAGAGGAGAAAGTGTCCTCTAAATTTCAGAAAAAGGGAAGAGAATTCATTGATAAACGAGAGGCCACTGAAACTGGCCTTGATTCCTGGTAAAATTCCATAAGGTGTTATTAACAGAATACTTAGTGAACATCTAAAAGAGAGTCAGCAGAAAGGGGAAAAGGGGGCAAATGGACTTTCATTAATGCTGAGACAGTGAAAGCGGAGGATAAGAACTTGCACCTTGTACCAGAAAAAGGAAGAAGTGTAGAGTCTATGAGCTATAGAAGTTTAAAGAGTAGTCTCTTTCCTGGAGAGAGGCCTGAAAATATATATTATAAAACTCTTCTTACAACAATTAAACTCCAAATAAATATTTCAGAAAAGAGCTTATAATCAAAATGATCAATAAGATTTCAAGAATTTTAGCATTCAACTGCTGGAGAAATTTCTCTTTTTGTATATCGTATGAATTTAGGCACACACTTGTGCCAAAAAGAACAAAGAAAATGAAGTATTATAGCAATACATTCTCTATTAGATTCTAACAACTTTTCTCTACTAAATTATTCTTATTTAAATTCTATTTAATTCTTCAGGGTATTTATGTACACACACATATACTTCTCGATAAAATCACTTTTATTTAAAGCACATTTAATGATTTTTTTCAACATTCAAAGTTACTATCTACATATCAAGCCTAAAGATTGATTTTTTTGAAAAGCCCCAAACTTTTCTTCAATTATGAATAGTCTGAAATCCTTTAACCTTAAGAGGTATTTATAATAATAAAAGTCTTTAATATGGTAGCAATGTAATTTAATCAAAATATGGTTTTGTCACCTGTTCAAAAAAAGACCAGATTATTAAATACTTTAGGGTAAAAATAAATATAAACCACTTAATATAATGTCAAAATGTTTGGCAGTCTTCACTAATGCACAATTACTTTGCATAAAGTAATGAGTTTTAAAGAAAAATGATATTTTTCAATAAATAACTTTAATTCTTTCTTGTATGTATTTTTGGGAAATGGTATGGACCTCAGACTTAGCTCACTGAGAGATATAGGTTGTCTGTGCCACATATTCTTAGAGCCTTTAATCACAATTGACTGATTAATTGATATGAAAATGACTGTGACAGTAGTATTATTTGGTAGACACCGAGCTCCTTCATGAAAAAGAGACTGTCTTATAAGATACTGGTCCTTCAACTTAGACTTTCTCTCTAGTTAACAATGTTAAGTAGGGGAATAATTTGGATTAGAGATCAGAGATCAAAAGTCAGTCATGTAAATGGTTTTGTCAAACCTAGTGGTATTTCCAAGACAGAATTCCACTGTTGATACAGCCAAGGAGAGAAGTGTTACTCTACCCTAATCTAATCTAATTTTTCCAAGATGAAAATACTTAATTCCATCAAGTCATCTTCCCCTAAAGCAGTTGTTCTTAGAGAGCACTTGTCTCAGTTTGAGGTTATCTTATATATTCCCTGCCTTTGACAGCATGATAAAAATCAGTGGAAGCTATTTGCTCAACACCACTTACATTAGATAAAGAAGTGTGTATGTTATCTTCCAATATGCCACAAACACCAGATTCGGTGTGTGAGTTCAGAGAATAAGATTGGTTGATGACAGTCATTCTTGAACTGTACCAAAATGACATCACTATGTTAAGAGTTCAGTTACAAACTGTCTGACTGTGGTTGCTCAGACCAATATGGACTCAGAACACTGGGCCATAGGTCAGACTCAAATAGCCCCTATGAACATTTGGGGGGGACTCTCTAACTTTGTGCATCTCTTATTTCTTCTGATATACTTCAATTCTGTTTTGCTTATAGAGAGCACTTTCTCTGATGAGGGCACACCATGGTGGGTGGTCCTGTGTCTCCCATGTCATAATCAATTCTAAAGTTCTTCAGAGAGACCTTGAGAGTGTCCTTATGTCATTTTTTCTATAACTACCACTTGAACTTTCCATAAAACATAAAAACATACTTATGGCATTCAAACAAAGTGGCCAGCCCCAAGGAGTTGCTCTCTCTGCATTAGAGTTTAAATGCTTGCCAGTTTAGTTTGAGAAAGGACCTCACTGGTGCTTTATCCTACCAGGTGATCTTGAGAATCTTCCTAAGACAATTCAAATTGAAGTGATGTAGTTTCCTGGCATGGTGCTAGCATATTGTCCAGGTTTCACAAACATACAACAGGTACTATAAAAGGATCTACCATAACTAACATTTACTGTAACATATAATTTACTACTCTTACTGTTGAGCACTGTTGGTGAGTCAATCATGTCTGACTCTCCCTGACCCCATTTAGAATTTTCTCAACAAAAATAACTGGAGAGATTTGTGCTTTCCGTCTCTGGTTCATTTTAAAGATGGGGAAATTAAGGCAAACATAGTTAAGTGTCTTGCCCAGACTCACACAGCTAGTAAATGTCTGAGATCACATTTAAATTCAAGTCTTCCTGACTGTAGGCCCAGCACTCTATCCACTGTACCAACTATCTTCCCTGATTATTTACGATTAAAAAAACTTTTTTCAATTAATGTCCTAAATATGTATAAAATCATGATGTAAAAGTTTTTAAGAAAATTATCTTAATGAAGCAGTATTTGATGATTAGCAAGACAGATATTTATAACTCCTCCCATAAACATAGTTATGATAACATTTGGGATTCAACTGATTGGGAGCCAAGTTATACCAGGTTCAATTCACCATAATATGCTCTGTCTCATTTCTTCTTGATAAACCAATTTTTTTTTTCCTTTTTAGGACTAAAAGGGCCTAAAGAAGTATTAATCGAAGTCATTTGTAATGATTCTTTTATAATAGCATTTCAAATCAGAAAAGTCATTGCAAATCTACATATCCCTCTAGGAGAAAGAGTAAAATGGTAAGAACTGCAAATTCACTCTGCAATGACCAAGTAATTAAGTGAAAAGCAGCAAGGGAACAGTGGATAAAATACATAACCTTAAAACTTGAAGACTGGGGATCAAATTCTGTCTCTGATATTCAGCAAGTATTTCATTATGGGCAACCTATTTATTGTCTGCTCATCCATGAAATAGGGATAATACTTGTAACTATGTCACATCCTTACTGCTTGTTGTTGAACGATGTTAATATGTAACATAATTTAAAACATCTTTGCTCACAAAATTATCTTCTAGTTTGTCATTTGCTGCTGACATCATTCATTAGTTTTTATTTCATCTTGATGTGTCTGGTGTTGGATTATTTGATATACAAGAAGGAAAAAGATGAATGTGGGTTTGGAATTTGGTACAAATATGGTCATTTCTTACCACAGACCTTTGTTTTCAGCTTTGTGGTATCTTAAAATGTAACTATACAACTCATTTAAAGATATAGGACTTTTTTCCTTGGCACAAATATTCACATGATATTTTGAGAGTTTATTAAGACCAATATGCCAGTAAGACATCAAAAATTATTTTTTAGCATATCAGACACCCCAGAGAATTTGATCAGGTAGTATCAACTTTTTTGATATGACATATTTGGACAACTTGAGGAAGCATATTGTTTGTTTTTTTAATTTTTTTTATTTTATTTGCATAACATATGTGTGGGTAATTCTTCAACAATAACCCTTACATAGCTTTCCGTTACAAATTTTTCCCCCCAACTCCCCACCCCTCCCCTAGATGGCAGGATATCCACTACATGTTAATTATGTTAAAATATTGGCAAATCGAATATATGTATACATATTTCCAAACTTATCATTGTTGTGCAAGAAAAATCTTATCTACACAAACGATATATCAGATAAAGGAAACACAATGTAAGCAAACATCAATCAAGGAGTATGAGAATGTTTTGTTGTGGTCCACATTTCGCATCCCTGTCTCTGGGTGAATATGGCTTTCTTCACTGAACAATTGGAACTGGTTTGAAACATTTCATTGTTGAAGAGAGCCATGTCCATCAGAATTGATCGTCATATAGTACTGTTGTTGCCGTGTATAATGATCTCCTGGTTCTGCTCATTTCACTCAGCATCAGTTCATGTAAGTCTCTCCAAGCCTCTCTGAAATCATCTTGCTGGTCATTTCTTACAGAACAATAATATTCCATAATATTCATATACCATAATTTATTCAGCCATTCTCCAATTGAAGGGCATCTATTCAATTTCCAGTTTCTAGCCACTACAAAAAAGGGCTGCCACAAACATTCTTGCACATGTGGGGCCTTTTCCTTCCTTTATGATTTCTTTGGAATATAAGCCCAATAGAAATGCTGCTGGGTCAAAGGGTATGCACAGTTTGATAACTTTTTGAGCATAGCTCCAAATTGCTCTCCAGAATGGCTGTATCCGTTCACAGCTCCACCAACAATGCATCAGTGTCCCAGCCTTCCCACATCCCCTCCAACATTCATCATTAACTTTTCCTGTCATTTTAGCCAATCTGACAGGTGTGAAGTGGTACCTCAGGGTTGTCTTGATTTGCATTTCTCTGATCAATAGTGATTTGGAGCACCTTTTCATATGACTATAAATAGTTTTAATTTCATCCTCTGAAAATTGTCTGTTCATATCCTTTGACCATTTATTGATTGGAGAATGGCTTGAATTTTTATAAATATGAGACAATTCTCTATATATTTTAGAGATGAGACCTTTATCAGAACCCTTAAATGTAAAGATGATTTCCCAATTTATTGCTTCCCTCCTAATCTTGTCTGCATTGATTCTGTTTGTACAAAATCTTTTTAGCTTAATATAGTCAAAGTTATCTATCTGGTTTTCAATTAAGAGTTGCAGTTCTTCTTTGGACATAAATTTATTCCATCTCCATAGGTCTGAGAGGTAAACTATATTACATTCCTCTAATTTACTTATAGTATCACTCTTTATATCCAGATCATGAACCCATTTTAATCTTATGTTGGTATGTGGTGTTAGATGTGGGTCAAGCCCTAATTTCTTCCACACTAGTTTCCAGTTTTCCCAGCAGTTTTTGTCAAATAGTGAATACTTATCCCAAAAGCCGGGGTCTTTGGGTTTATCAAAAACCAAATTGCTATAGTTATTGCCTAGTTTGTCTTGTGATTCTATCCTATTCCACTGATCGACTACTCTATTTCTTAGACAGTACCAAATGGTTTTGATGACGGCTGCTTTGTAATATAGTTTTAGATCTGGTACAGCAAGGCCACCTTCATCTGCCTTTTTTTTCATTAATCCCCTTGAAATTCTTGACCTTTTGTTTTGAGGAAGCATATTGTACAGATTCAATAATGGCTGCTAAAAAGAAATATTATGTAAATTTACAAAGTTAACATCAGAAATTCTAAGTGGAACATGATATGGAGATACAGACATCTTTTACTGAATATCTACTATATGGAGGGGCACTATACTTGGCCCTTGGTTTTGATCCAAAACAAAAGACTCAAACAAAGGAAGAAGGGGAGGCAACTTATTATGCAATAAAGGACACTGGACAGGCTATAAAGAGTATAATAGTAGGCTGTTGAGGAAACTCTGGCCATTATGGAAAACGATTTGCAATAATCAAGAAAAGTCACTGATTGTTCATATCCTTTGACCAAGAATACACCCCAAAGAGGTCAAAGAAAAAATTCCACTATATATCAAGATAGCCATAACAGCACTTTGTGCTATCAAAGAGCTAGAAAAAGGGGGAAGGCTTATATGGTAAACTCTGTAGTATGTGATAGTAATGGAATCAAACTCTTTACCACTAGTAGGCATGAATCCCACAAGATATATATATATATATATATGTATATATATATATATGTATAAATATTAAAGCAAAAGGACATATATGTACAAAAATATTTTCTCAGGGTAAAGAATTAGAACTTGAGGGGATGCCCATCAACTGGGGAATCGATGAATAAATTATGGCATGTAATTATGATGGAATACCATAGTTCTATAAAAATGTTAATTAGAATGCTCTCATAAAAAACCTGAAAAGTTCTTTGTGAACTGAAGCAAAATGAAATGTACTGTGTACAAAGTAATAGCAATGTTCTGGGATGATCAGCTCTGAGTGATTTTACTATTCTCAGCAATGCAATGATTCAAGACTACTCTGAAAGATTTATGATGAAAAATGCTATTCATATCCAGAAAAAAACTGATTGTGCCTGAATACAAATTAAAGCACAGTTTTAATTTTATTTTCCCTAAGGTTTTATGGGGGGAGGTGAAGAAAAAATCTATATTATCTTTCACAACATGACTTTTATGAAAATATAACTTTACATGTGCCTGAGATTCTCAAGGGGGGAGTTAGGAAAGGATGGAAGAAAATTTGGAACTCAAAGTGTTAAAAACATGTACAAAAACTTTTACATGTAGCTGGGAAAATAAAAATAATAAAAGAAATAAAAAGAAATAGAAACATACCTTCCTCCTCATAGCAGAGAGGAATATATGGCTAAAAATGTTATATACATTGTCAGACATAGCTACTGTAATGTGTATTTTTCTTTAACTTCTTTATTAAATAAAGTAAGTATATAAATATTATATATAACTAAAAACATTAAAACTTATGAAAAACCATGAAGAACAGATGGGAAAAAATGAGATCTGTATTCATGGATCTGCCATAACCTATTAGGCTGTTTTTTCCTTTATGACATACCTACATACCTAATCTTGGGCAATTCCTTCATCTCATTTTTCTCATCCATAAAATTAAGAGATTTTAGACCAAATGATCTTTAGGCTCCCCTTCCAGGAAAAAAAACACAAAATTATAGAACAAATGATTCAAAAAAGACATTGCAATGATGATGTCTTTCACTTTGCCATGATGGGCATAAGGGTCGCACTGACAAAAGTCAATTTGCAACAACATCATTAGGATATAATCATACTGTAGTATAATTTCACAAAATTTACTTTTACCTAATTTCTCATTTGTAACATTTATTTTATTTTTTTTTTTCTTTTTGCTGAGGCAATTGAGGTTAAGTGACTTCCCAGGGTCATACAGATAGGGAATGTTAAGTGTCTGAGACCAGATTTGAACTCAGGTCCTCCTGACTTCAGGGCTGATGCTCTATCCACTGTGCCACCTAGCTGCCCCATTTGTAACACTTATAAAAACTGTCATGTGTAATGCCATTTTCCTTGATATCAATTTGATGAGGGCTCACTTGGGACATAAAAGCTGTTTTCAAATGTCTTAAATTCTGTTATATGGAAGAAGGTTTAAGATTTCCCTTCCTTGGTCCTAGGAGAAAGTTACATAGAGGCAGATTTATGCTCATTGTATGGGAGAAAAATACTTTCTATGAATGGGAACTGTCAAAAGATGGAATAGCCAGCCCTATGAAGACATCACCATCATCATTCTGATACTTAAAATGTTATATTATAATGTTCCAAACTCTCTTCTCCTTTAATAACCTAGATGTTAAATCTTGTGTGACTTTTTTCCAGGAGCTCATTGGTGCATTTTTTTTCTATTTTTGTTTTACCATCCTCAAGTTCTAAGAGAACTTGGCAATTTTATTATTTTTTTCTCAATAGTAGTTTATTTTTCCAAACAAACATAAAGATAGGTTTCAATATTCACTTTTCTAAGATTCTGCATTACAAGTTTTTCTCTCTTCCTCCCTTACCTCCTCCCTCCCAAAGACAGCAATATAATTTAAACATGTATAATCCTTTCAAACATATTTGCATATTTCTCATGTTGTACAAGAAAAATCAGACCAAAGGGAAAAAAACACAAAAAAGAAGAAGCAAACAACCAAAAACAGGTGAAAATACTATGCTTCAATTCAGTCTCCATAGTTCTCTGGCTGTGGATGGCATTTTTCATCCCAAGTTCATTGGAACTGAAAAAATATATGCACTGAAAAGAGCCAAATCCATCACAGTTGATCATCACATAATGTTACTGTGTACAATGTTCTCTTCATTCTGCTTACTTCACTCAACTTCAATTTCCAGGCATTTCTGAAATCAGCCTGATCATTTTTTATAAAACAATAATATTCTACTACATTCATATACCATAACATATTCAGCCATTCCCCAACTAATGGGCATCTAATCAGTTCCCAAATTCCTGCCACTACAAAAAGAGTTGCTACAAATATTTTTGCATATGTCTGTCCTTTTCCCTCTTTTATGAACTCTTTGGGATGTAGAGGAAGGATATGAACAATTTAAAAAATTAAAAGAGATGATAAACAGAAGACTATACATCATATTTCAAAAAACTTTAAAAAAATTCTCTCTTCTTTATCTGTTTTCCCGGTGAATTGCTCCTGTTATCATACACCTTATTTTATTTTTTCAATTAATTAACTTTGTTTTAATATTTCATGTTTCACAGAATCATTAGCTCCTATTTCATCCATTCCAATTTTCATGAATTCTACTGATTGGATAGGTTTTTTTAAAAATTTCTTTTGCTAAGCTATTAATTTCATTTCCAAGTCTTTGCTCTATAATGCTCCTTTATTGTGTGATTTCTTTGTCTAGATTTCTCATATCACTTAAAATATTTTTTATAATTAAACAAATTTACTCCAGGAATTCTAATTGCTCTTGTGCTCAAGCTATTTTTTCCTTTCAGCCTTTGCCTGTAGATATTTTGAAGTTATTCTCTTGCTCTGACTTTGTGGTTTTGGTCTTTGATTACAACTCATTATAGTGGTATTCATTTTTGAGGCTTACTTCTTGAATTTTGACTTTTCTGTATACTTCTGAAGAGAATGTCTAGTCCTTATTTGGTCCTATTTTGTTTTTCCTTATGTGATGTTGCTTTTTCTGGGTACTGAATGCTGTGTTCTTCAAGAATCTAAGGAACAGGATATTATGGGGGCTTGCAAGTTTCCATCATGCACAGAATAACTTTATTCAGGACAAAGTCTGATTTCTGAGGTTTGCCATCTCCTGATCCAAGTAAAAGTTTGAGAAACACAATTGGGAGTTTGTTTCTATTTGGACCACCAGTAACCTGCTGTAGTAGTCATCCACATTCAATAAGTTGGTAAGCTCTGCATGTTCAGAGTGATAGAACTGCAGGTTTTCCTTTGGTATAACCTCCATACCCTGTTTATTCCACATATTGTGGAATATTGTGATGGGCCTTAGCCTCTCTCTATTGCCAAGGTCAGAGCCATGCAGCTATTTCTGACTTTTATTCATACTCTTTGCCAAGTACTCATTTTCAGACCTGTAAATGATCCTTTCCTTTGTATTACATATCCCTTGGTTCCACTCCTCAGTTCCTACTGAATCTGCAACCCAACTCTGATATTAAGCCCCTCTTTGCTAAATCTTGGACTTCTTTTCATCATACTGGCCCAATTCAGTCCCCGCACAAAAAGAACCTTTTTATGTCATTTTCTTGGCTAAATTCCATGTAAGACTGTCTTCATATGCTGACCTGCATATTCACTGTGATTGATCTATTCTTACATGTCTTGACCATAACTTAGTTCTTTTTTATCCCCTAGGTCTATGTGGAGTAGTTGTGAAGGAAGCTGGGTTTACTGATGATTCCACCTATTTTGTCATTTCTTGTTAGAACATGTATCTCTTGGAGTTGAGATGGGTTTTATTTTTTGTACTTGTGTCCCTACTATCAATGACTGATACATAGTAAGCATTCAGTAAATGCTGGCTGATTAAGAGTATTTCTGATATTGATGAAATCACAGATTTTTATATATTCCTTGGAGTTCCTGTTGCCCAATTCATATAAAAAATGTTATTCTTTAAAATCTGCCTTTTAATAATAATGGAGGATTAATTGCCTATACAAGTATAAGCTTTAAATAATAAGATTATATTTTTTATTCAGAATACTTCAGGGAAATTATTTCAGATCTTTAAATTGAAACAGGAAATTCAATAAAAAATTAAGCTAAAGTAAATTGGTATTACTTGTTAAAAATTTAAACCACAATAGCATTGATACATTTTAATATAAGTTTTCAACACAATTTAAAACTGCAACCTTTAAAATGAGTCAAGATATTTGTAGGGCCAATAAGTTCTTAATATTCTGTTTTAGACAGCAACAATGCAACTGTGAATGTATAGTTTATCTTTCCTCCAAGGACACATAAATGTGTCTTATAAAGTTGTCATAAGGGAGGTAAGCTGAGAAGTTGCAACTACACATTAATGACCAAGACTCCTGAAATTCAAGTAAGGAGCAAAAAGAAGTAATTGATTTGATTATATTTCAATTTTGTATTTCACACCTAGATCTCTAAAATCTCCTTTCTTATTGATATGCTTGAGTGATCATTGTTGATAAGGAAATAGTTCTTAAGAAATTAATAAAATGCTACTATTGCTGCAAACCCAAATTATTTCCCCTTGGCATCAGTACAGCATTTGGAATCTAAAATGATGCTTATAAGATGATCCTTCATTAAAATCGTTTTTCAAAGGTTAGGATTTTAACTAAGATTTGACTAAAATTTTAAGTGATGATTTCAAATCGTTTAGGAGTTTTCATAAATTGTATGCTGTATGTGAAACAAGACTGGATTAGAATACACTATATACTTCAATGTAGTCTTGAATTCATCTACTCTCCCAGCCATGAAAAAAAATTTTAATATGGCCATTATTTTGCATTTTGTTATTAATTTTTCATAATGTTTCAAAGAATTTTTCAGCCTAAAACAGTCATCAACAACTTAAAAAAAAGCTGAATCAAGCAACATTTATTAAACATATATTTTGCTAGCACTATGCTCAGTCTGGGGATACAAAGACAAATGTAAAGTTTGTTCTTGTTAAGTGTTATATTAATAAAATTAAGAGTTCTACTTAACAAATGTTAAGCACAACTATTCATTAAGTGTAGCTGAAAGTGAAAGGGTACTGTTTGTGCATTAAGAGAAGTCTCTGAATAGTGACAGAAAGGGAACAATAAATTTCACAGATATTCAGGTAATGGCAAGGTTTGAGCTGTTATATTACAGACAGATACCAGAACAAGGGAAAATAGGAATGACATATAACTCAAATTCACTAGGAAAGGCATTGCTAAGAAACTCCATGTGAATTCACATCTTAGATGCGTGCTACATATATAGTTGATAAAATATCATGTTATTCTTTTTTTCAGTGATAAGAGTTTTATCCAGATGTGAACTGATCCAAGTGATTTGAAAAACACTTTAGAATACTGCTAAAAATATGAGTAAAATTCCATTCCCTTACATACAAAGACCTCATAGCTCTGTGTGTATTTATTATCTGTGCGGTATACACATAAATCAGAAAGGAAATAAATTTCCATAATAGGAAAATGAAAGCACATGAAAGTCTACACTACAAAAAAGGTAGATTTTAATAATAATAACAAAAATAAAAGTAGCTAGCATTTATATAGTGATTTATGGTTTGCAAAAAACTTCTACAAATATAATTTCATTTGATACTTACAAAAACCCTGAGAGGCAGGTGCTATTATTATTCCCATTTTACAGATAAGGAAATAGATTGATTAAATAATTTCCCTAGGTTACACAGCTAGTTCCTAAGGATGTATCTGAACTCTACTCTAGGCCTAACACTTTTTCTTACTATTCCACCTACACAGAAGCAAATGGAGACTTATACAAACTGATTCAAAGTAAAATAATCAGAACCAGGAAAGCAATATCCCAAATGTTCACAACAATGTAAACAAAGGAAAAAAACCCAGGAAAAAACCTGTAACAATAATAACCACTCTTGGCTCTAGGGAAATGATGAAAAAATGTAGTTTTTCTCTGTTTCTATAAGTTTCAGCGCAGAGCTTACTTTTGCTATATTTTCTTTCCTTCCTTCCTTCCTCCCCCCTTCTTCCTTCTTTTTCTTCCTTCTTTCCTTATTTTGTTCCAGCTTTCCTTTTTTCCTTCTTTCCTTCCTCCCTTCCGTTTTTCCTTCTTTTCTCCCTTCCTTTCTTTCTTTCTTTCTAAAAGCAAAAGGTATCAATAAAAATGAGAGAAAAACCTCAGCTTCATTCACAATTGAAACAAATGTACATACAAATACAGTGGAGGAAGAATAAGTTAAAAATAATAAATACTTGTCCTCATTATTCCTGTTTCATCTGTTTTGAAGTTTATAATAACTTTCAATCAAAATGTCTGTGAGCATTTCATGGACTTTAAGGATGCAGAAATCCATCAACGTTGGAGATCCCTTCACTCATGAAGATTGTAATCCCACCATACTACAACAAATGGTTAAATGAATTATTATGAGCAAAAACAAACAAAAAAACTCTTTATTGGAAGTCACTCTTTTGGATACGAGTCCCTGTATATTTAGCTAATTCAGTTCATGGATGAGATACCCTGTTAATTGCCAGACCTACAATGAGAGCTTTCTCAACTTGCCTACCATGGGCACCAATTTGCACTACACTAGCATGGCATCTTGTCCTTCACTACCTGATGCCTTATACCTATTTCCCCCAAAACCTTGTATTCCTACAAGTCCTTACCAAAAAACTACTCAACCCCTCCACTATGCTCCCTGGAATGCCTGCACCACATAAAAACATTTCTGTTCATTTTATTTTTTTTTCCTTTCCTTTGCCTTCCATCTTTTGGTTCTCACAGAAACCTGACTCCTTACTGTTGATAGAACTTCCCTGGCCACACTTTCTAGCACTGTCTGAACTTTACATCATTCACCTCAACTTATTGGTCAAAGGGAGATAGAATATTCTTTACTCCTCATTGCTACTTTCAGGTTCTCCTCCCATTATTACTCAGAAACTTCTTTGGGATTCATGAAACATCCTCTTACCACCCAATCAAATTCTTGATAATTGTTAGTTACAAACCACTAGAACAATTTCTCATATTTCTAGGGCTTTCCTTGTGTTTATTATTTCCTATTAATCCTCTCTGTACCTTGTTTATACAAAGTTGTTTGCATATTGTTTTCCCCATTATATTATGAGCTCTTTTTAAGCAGGTACTTTTACTTCTTTGTATCTAAAGTGCTTAGCATAAGGTCTCATGCATAGTAGAAATCTCATACAAGTTTATTGACTTAATGACTAACTAGGTAAATGTTAGGACTGTCTTTTTTGCTTTTAAGCTGTATTTTAGCACTTAATACAGCTCTTGATATATAGTATTTAATACATGTGTGTTCCTTGGCTTTGACAAATCTATCAAAATAAAATTGAAAAGAAATAAATCTAAAATCTTATATTTGGATTTAAAATAATTTCATAAATACAAAATGACGTATTCTCCATAGATCATTTTATCTAAAAAAGATACAGAGATTTTAGTGGACTTAAATTTCAAGTCAATATTTTCCTGTAGTATGATATGGAAATCAAAAAGGCTAATATAGTTTTATTTCACATTAAGAGAGCTTGTAGGAATAAGGAAGTGATACATTAGTCCACTTGGTTACTGAGAGGAGAGAAGCTATGAACTACTAGTCACTGCAAGTGTCATTTTTTTTGTTTTGATAAGTTAAACTAACATTTACCCACATATAGCTCAACTAAACACAGCATGAAATTAGTACAAATTTCACACCTCCCCCAAGAACTAAAACTCACCGGGAAAAAATACGCTTTCTACAATATATACAAATCTGCCACCTACCATTCCCCACCCCCTAAACCCTTATTCTGATCAAGAGACATTTATAATCATATACTGTCAGGTTTCTATTACTCTAACAATTAGGTCAAGATTTATATTTTTTTAAAACAGCATTTTATTTTTCCCTGATTTCAACAAGACAATTTTTTGTCATTTGGTTTTATAAAATTTTTGAGTTCTAAATTTTTCTTCCTCCCTTTGTGCCCTATCATCTTCCAAAAATGGTAAGAAATTTAATACAGGTTATGCATGAGCTATCATGTAAAACATATTTCCTATATTATTCACAATTATGAAAAAAGAAATCGATCAAAAGGAAAGAAAACAAACAAAAATAAAGTGAAAAAATATGCTTTGATCTGCATTCAGAGTTCTTTATCTGGATGTACATGTCTTTTTCCTTTGTGAATTCTTTCAACTTGTCTTGGTCATTCTGTTTCTGACAAAAGGTAACTCATTCATGATTGATCATCACACAATATTGCTGATATTTTGTATAATTTTTTCCTCATTGTGCTCATTTCACTTTGCATCAGTTCATCCAAGTGTATCTAGGTTTTTTAGAAAATCTGCATATTCATCATTTCTTGATACACAATAGTATTCCATTCCATTCACAAACCACAGCTTGTTTAAATATTCCCCAAATGATGAGCCTTCCCTCAATTGCCAATATTTTTCCAGCATGAAAAATACTGTTATATATATTTTTGCACATATAGATCATTTTGCCTTATTCTGATCTCTGTGGGACATAAACCTAACAGTGGTATTGCTGAATCAAAGGTTATGCATAGTTTTATATTTCTTTGTGCATAGTTCCAAATTACTCTCTGGAATAGTTGGATCAGTTCAAAACTCCATCAACAGTACACTAGTGTCCCAATTTTCTCACAACATCTCCAAAATTTGTAATTTTGTGTTTGTGTGATATTAGTCAATCTGCTAGGTGTGAAGTGGTACCTCAGAGTTGTTTTAATTTGCATTTTTCTAACTAAAAGTGATTTAGAGTATGCCTTTATATGTCTGTAGATAACTAAAAACTATCCATTAATATCCTTTGACCATTTGTCAATTGTAGAATGGCTTGTTTTATTATCAATTTCATTCAGTTCTCTATATACTTGAGAAACAAGAGACCTTTCTCAAAGACAACTGCAGTAAAGATTGTTCTCCAGAATGGTTGGATCCATTCACAGTGGAAAACCATCTGGAACT
>JAJPUD010023004.1:0-16322 GCA_023553655.1 Myrmecobius fasciatus | reverse complement strand
TACAGTTATCTTACTGCACAAGAAACATCAGATCTAGAAAGAGAAGAGGAAAAAAAACAACCTAAGAAGGAAAACAGAATGCATGGAAATATTCACAGAAAGCGTTAAAATGCTGTGTTGTGGTTCACTCTCAGTTCCCACAGGCCTCTCTCTGGATGTATATGACTATCTTCATCGCAGCACAACTGGTTTGAATCACATCATTGTTGAAGAGAACCATGTCCATCAAAATTGATCATCGTATAGTCTTGTTGCTGTGTATAATGTTCTCCTGGTTCTGCTGATTTCACTCAGCATCAGTTCATGCAAGTCTCTCCAATCCTCTCTGAAATCCTCCTGTTGGTCATTTCTTACAGAACAATAATATTCCATAACATTCATATACCATAATTTATTCAGCCATTCTCCAATTGATGGGCATCTTTTCAATTTCCAGTTTCTTGCCACTACAAAAAGGGCTGCCACAAACATTTTTGCACATGTGGGTCCCTTTCCCTCCTTTAAAATCTCTTTGGGATATAGGCCCAGTAGAAACACTGCTGGGTCAAAGGGTATGCACAGTTTGATAACTTTTTGAGCATAGTTCCAAATTGCTCTCCAGAATGGTTGGATCCGTTCACAGTTCCACCAACAATGTATCAGTGTCCCAGTTTTCCCACATCCCTGGAGATGAGATTCTTAAAGTTCTCCATCATCACATCCCGGGACAAGTCTCTGTGCAGGGTCCAAATATTTCTACTCCTCTCAAGTGAAATCTACAGCCACATCTTTGAGTTTTATGGATTCTTGAATCAAGTACATTCCTGTTTATCCAAGGACCATCACTTTAAGCAATCAGACAGCTGGCACAATAATAAATAGAAAGGTTCTCATGGGATTCATAATTTTGAGTATTTTTGTCAAATATTTACAGATTTGACAACTTACAAACTCTCACTGTATAGTAGTAACAATAGCACGAAGATAGTGTCACTGCTCAAGTTCATCCCATCAAATCCTATCAACTAACCCTAAGCTCCAATTAACTCATGTACTTAAGTGCTAAAGGTACAAATTACATAACTTCTATACCCAGAGAGAATACTGTGGAAACTGAGTGTAGATCACAATATAGTATTTTCACTCTTTTTGTTATTGTTTGCTTGCATTTTGTTTTCTTCCTCATATTTTTTTCCTTTTTGATCTGATTTATTTTGTGCAGCATCATAATTGTATATGTATACATATATTAAACATGTTTAACATATATTAGATTACTTGCCATCTAGGGGAGGGAATAGGAGAAAAGGGTAGAAAAATTTGGAACACAAGGTCTTGCAAGGGTCAATATTGAAAAATTATCCATGTATACGTTTTGAAAATAAAAAGCTGTAATGAAAAAAAAACCAAATTACACAACTTCATCACCATACATCTTAAAATTAAATATATTAATCTTAGCAAGTATACTATATATATGGATTTCTAAATAACTATGTGACAGCAATCGTTTTTAGTTATTGATAAATATTGCTTTAGTAACTTTAACAGGAGATAGTAAACCATAAATGGTTTATCCCACTAGGAATTCTCCCAATTTCCTAACAATAAATTATCACAAGATTAAAGCTAGAATGAAAAGATACTTCAGAGGCTAAATGGCATTATCTTGCTGATTTTATATGTGATAATATCCTTAAACAGAAATATTTGGAAAATATGTTAAAGAGAAAGTCCAGTGTGGGTTATCCTCAATTACGGTGCCAAACATTCTCTCCCTCTTTATCTCTCTCCCTCTATATAACTGGCATCACCAGACAATGATCCAAAAAAGACGCATCTGTTATTATCCATATCAGTGAATGTTGTATGTCTTTTACAAAGTCATGGAAAATAGACTGAGGGAGAGCCTTAAATGCCTTCATGATAATAGCTAGCATTTGTATGTCATATCATTTGATTATCTCATAATAACTCTATGTGGTTGGTGCTACTATTTTATCTATTTTAAAGACAAAGAAGAAGTCAAGCAACTTTCCTAGGGTAACACAGCTAGTAAGTGTTTGAATAGTATTTGAACTTAAATCTTCCTGACATCAAGTCCATTCACACTAAACATTAAGGTACACATCTGCTTCAGTGTCATATTTTCCTCCTCCAAATTATACATTTTTCATTACTCAATGGGATCTTCTATTTTCTGAACCAAAACTATTTACAAAGACTCCATGTTTATCTTCATCAAGAAAATATGGATATATGTATTCATTTTTCTGTTAAAAATTTTATAGGTGTAGAGAAGTGGTCTCGTGGCTAAATACTGAGATGTCTTCAAATGATTTTTTCAGAAGTAGTAATAACTTTTTCCAAGCAGCTATAAAATGCTGCCATAGATAACTGGCCTTATAAAATGTTAATTACTATTAGTTATGATGATGATTCTCTGTAATACTGATGATTATGTAACTTTTTTCCAAATAATTCTTTCCCTTCTAATTCTAAATGCATTTATTTTATTGATAAGAAAGTTTTCCATTTGTCATTTCAAAATGTCCACTTTATTTTTATTTATCATCTCTATTTTTTGTTCAGGGAAGAAATTTTCCTCTTACCCAAATTTTCTGAAAGGTATCCTCTTACAATTTTCATTTATATGTGCAATTATTAATAATTCTATGCATAAAAATTTTCTGTATGATTTGGCTTCATTGGAACTTCAACTAAGCTTTCTGCAAATCTGTTTCTCCTTCTACTGGTCACTATTTTCTGAGTTTATACTGTTCATCATTATGAATCACTATTAGAAGTGACCTTCATCTAGTTCTAATTATGCCATGAATGCTGAACTCTTTAACATCCTGAATGGCCTCTGAACATTCCTGCTTTATCAATGGCCTTCCTAAATTATGAGATCACAAATTAACTCATTCAGGTCACTAAAAATGAAAACTTTTCTGTGGAAAACTTAATTTTCATTTTTCACACTTATCTTCTTTTTTCTTCTATATCTCCTCTTTTCCCTATTTTGGATGTGTTCATGGACATAAGTGTACCCACCCCCCAGATACAATGCAAACACCTCGAGAACGCAATTTCATCCTCACGTTTGTCATTCCCAGTTCCCTTGCACCTGCTCTTGTTCAGAGTGTCCAACACTTCTGATCTCCTTTGGAGTTTTCTTGGCAGAGATACTGGAGAGCTTTGCCATTTCTTTTTTCAGCTCATTTTACAGATGAACAAAAGAAGGCAAACGGGGTTAAGTGACTTGCCCAGGGTCACACAGCTAGAAAGTGCTCTGAGGCTGGGTTTGAAGTGATTCCAACCCCAGCGCTCTATGCACATGGCGCCATCTAGCTGCCCCTTGCACGTAACAAATACTGAATAAGTTTAATGAACTGCATTTGTATATCGAATTTTGAGGGAAGAAAATATGTTAAACTATCTCCATCATACTTGGCTTCTCGCGTCCCGCTACGCCGCAGTGGGATAGGAATAGCGGGATAATACGTTTGGGAAACTCTTGTCCAGTGGAGAGTAGAATGGGGGATGGGGAAGAATGTGCTTTGAGGAAGGGGGCGTGGAAAGTGAGAGAACCTAAAGCACCAACCCTGCCTCCTTCTAAATCCCGGCCCTCCTGGAACCTGACCTTTTTGGCCTCTAGATCCAAGAATTGGCCAATCGAATTTCACAGATCTCGTCCTCCTCCGATGACGTTTCCCCATCGCTTCTGGGTCCAATCCCCAGCTCACGTGGTAACTTCTCTGCGCCCCGCCCCCAATCTCCTAGCTCCGCCTTGGTAGATCAGGTTCTCAGGAATCACACTGGGGAAATGGCACAGGCGCCACAGGGGCCGCAGTGACAGATCCGCGCACTTGGAGAGGGCAACTAAGGTGTACTCTGACACCTCATTCCATACCTCTCCACACCGGACCGGAAATATCCTCAGTCCTACGTCTCCTAACTTCCGGAATCCCAGAGGTGCTCTATGAAAAACGGAGTAGGAGCATTTGAAATGGGTGAGATGAGGAGGAATAGTCTGAATGCAGAACATCCTCGGTCCTCACAGAGGCTGCACCAGGTGACACCTCCCTGAGTACCAGGAATCCGGGGAAGAAGGCGATAGGGACTACCTGTGTAGAATGAGGCTATTGACAAGTGGCTGAATGTTCATTGCCTCAGATAACTAAAATCTGGGTAAGACTTTACCTTTAAAAAGGCCACGGTCTCCCAATACATCCAGGGTCATATCCAGGCTCCATGTCCTATATCTGCCACTGGACCCAGATGGCTAAAGAGGGAAGAGTGAGGCTGGTGACTCTGTATAGCCCTGCCTCACTTAAATCAATCCATTTGCAATCCATGGCATCAACTTTCTGATGTCTTCAGTCCTTTTCGAGAAGGAAACACGAACAATGAAAACAGCAGCAATAGGAAAGGAGAGCTTGGCAGCTAAAGGGGGGAGAGGGACGGCAGAGCCAGAGAGTCAGGCGAGGCTTTGCCTTTGTTACTCCCAGTGGTAAAGGGGTAAAAGGAAGAAGGTAGTTTGTAGGATTCTGTAGAGTGCAAAGCTCTTTGTGACTGGGTCCAATGAACCAATCCCTTGTTATTTGCCACTCGACAGGGCTACCTGACTGTCTTCCCCAGCCCTGGAAAAGGAGGTGTTTGACCTGGTTTCTTGAAGGCTATGTCAAACAAGCTTTGCCAGCAAATTTTGAGAATAGAAATAATGATGGAATTTTATGTGCATACTTCAAATTTTTGCTTGAATTCAATAAAGGATTATCACCAGAATACATATGACCAGGTATTTAACATTTTTTTTACATAGACATAGAAGTTTTTATAAATCACGATTATAGTTATGGAGATATAAACAATATAATTTTCAGGGTGAAAAGAGTTATATCCACATACATGAATTTTTTTAAGGAAAGCTCAAATTCACTATGAGTTTATTCATATTATGTATTCCAAAAAGAATCTCATATTTCTTTTAAAAAAGACCTATGGAGAAGTACCTTCCAGAAAACTTCTACTTAATATGTTCCATTACCCCCCAAATCACTGAGTCATAGAATTCTTGCTAAAGTTTTTTATTGCTTCCATCTGTTTCTTCCCAGTCCCATTATTACCAGTCTTAGCTGAACAGCATCTGAAGTGATTCTCTTGGTACACATTGTCCAAAGTCATTTCTGTCTTCGAAAAACCACATGGACCAATTTGTCTCTGATGTGTTTTGTCTTGACCCCATAGATGATGGGATTAAGCATGGGTGGGGCCAAAGTACAAACATTGGCTAATAGAATATGGACATGAGGTGGGATATGATGCCCAAAACGTTGGGTAAGAAATGTGAAGATTCCTGGAACATAGAAGAGGGCAATAACACAGACATGGGAGCCACAAGTGTTGAGAGCTTTGTGACGGGCATTCCTGGAAGGGATACGGAAGACAGCTTGGAGAAGCAGCCCATAGGAAGTTGCTATGAGGATAATATCCAAGATTATAGTTATTAAGAGGACAAACACACCATACCATATATTCACACGAATGTCAGCACAAGCATACTTGGCTAAACCAATGTGCTCACAAAATGTATGAGGAAGAATGTTATTTCTACAGAAAGTCAGCCGAGTCAGAAGAAATATAATAGGAAAAATGGTGCAAATGCTCCTTAACAGAACAGCCAAACCAATGTTTCCAGTGACTAAATTAGCGAGGATCATGTTATATCTCAGAGGGTAGCAGATTGCAATGTATCGATCAAAAGCCATCACTAATAGAAACCCTGATTCCATCACATATGTAGAGTGAATAAAGAACAGTTGGGTAATGCACCCTCCAAGGGAGATCTTCCTAGCATTGAACCAAAAGATGGACAATGATTTGGGTACAGTGGTGGTAGAAAGAACAATATCAGCAGCTGCCAGCATGGACAGAAAGAGATACATGGGCTCATGGAGGCTTCTCTCAGTGACAATGATATAGATGAGGAAGGAATTCCCAATGATGGCAGTAAGGTAGGATAACAGAAAGGGAATGGAAATCCACATGTGCTGCTCCTCCAGGCCAGGGATACCTACTAGGAAGAAGATGGTGTGGCTAATACTGGTATGGTTGAAATTGGTCATACCTGGGATGGGCCACTCCTCTGAATTCCTTCCTGTGGAAAGAAATACCATCTTTGTCCATCACATATATTCTACTTTATGCAAGTGCAGAAAATAGGTGAAATTTCTCCGACTTTAGTGCACACCAGGCTTTAACATAGTTTACTTCCTTAAATGGGTACCTTTTCTAGGACATGTTCTCTTTTCTGTTGGCATTGTTCCCTAACACACACTTAGATCTACTTCAAGCTTTTTAATTCCTCCAATAATCAAAAGTTTTTTTAAGAGAGCAGAGGTGACTTCAGTAGTGAAAAAATTGCTATTCAAAGAACAATGCTTCTAGCTTCTTCTGGAGAATTTGCTATTCTTTTTTAATTTGCTTCCCTTTTCAATTGTTTGTGTGAATCTGAATTTTCAAGAAGCTATATATAAAGTACATTAATTTCTTGTAGTGGCTCTATATTATAATACCCATTATGGATATACACAGAACTTCTTGTCTGTAAGTTGGATACAGAAACTGAAGGAGATAACTGCTATCATAGTATGTTTGCACCTGAGAATCCTTACAATAATTTTATCTTCCCTGAAGTTTGATACTTTCCTTTGCCATTATTCCAGAGACAGAAGAAAGAGAAGTAGAAAGCCTAGTTCTCTCCTTTTCTCCCTTATCTTTTTTCCCCTCTCCTTTATGTCTTGACCTTATACTTAAAATTGGGACCATGTCCCTGGGATTTTTATCTCCCAGTTCATATGTATAGTTATGATCCACAATATGAGTGATGAGGAATTGGTGAAATTGATGATGGTCACAGATTCACCCTAAAACATTCAGCTGTTAATGTCAGATCTATTTCAATTCCTATAGCCATCACATATTAGTTTCATAATGATACAACTCATAGGGAAATATAAACTACAGCAAATTTAGGCATTCCACAGATGTTATGGATTCCTCAGTTCTCCTTTATTTCATCTGATTCCTGACACTTAATAGTCAGTCAACTCACCTCTAGAGCTAACAGGATTCTGATACAGTAAGTGACCAAAATTCACTATTCTTGTGCTTATACCAGTTAGACTTTCAGTTTTTGGTCAATAACATATTCACCAATATCTGTTCCTGAAGAAGGGAAAACTAAAATTACTAGAAAACCTGAGGAGTCTAGGGGTACTTAGAATCCTATAGTATCCACTAATAATCTCCTAAATATGTCTTGTCTTTCTCACTATCCAGTAGGACTTATTATTTCTCTTATTCATAATCACAGAATATTAGAATTGGAGAGTATTTCAAGTGTCATCAAGTTCACCAGATGACATCAGAGGCAGTGGATAGAGCACTTGACCTGGAAGCTGGAATCTGAGGTCAAGTCCAACTTCAGATACTTCCTAGCTACGTGGCCCTAGTAAAATCACTTAATCTCTGTTCCCTCAGTTTCCTCATGGTGAAATGGGCATGATAATACAAGTTATCTTCTAGGATTATTGGGAGGATTAAATGGATTAAGGTGTGTGTGTGTGTGTGTGTGTGTGTGTGTGTGTGTGTATTTCAAAAAGCACTCAATGCCTGATACTTTTAAGTGCTATATAAAGATTTATTCCCTTTCCTTTCATAATTCAACCCATAACTGATTAAATATCCCCTTTATTATTTTTACAAAATGTAACTTCTACTTAATAGTCTTGTATCTATAAGTGCAGGTAGATATTCTTGACTCCCTCCAATTACCAAACTCATAAACCATACCTTCTATTTTCTCTTTGGCTAGCCAACATCCTCATAGCAAATGAACTCACAATTAGATCCCTGTATCGCACACGATACCTAAGCCACTCTTTAGACTTAGGAAGTGTTCTCAAAGAATAGGAAGATTGGGGCTGAGAATTCTTAAGTGTAATATTTTACTCACGTATTTCTAATCCATTTCCCTTCCTGAGCCACAATAATCACAGCCTTATAGGATGATTCCCAAAGTCATAATGCAGTTTTAAACTACTAGAATTGAAACTAAACTAAGACTGTTTGGGATACTCTACATTATTGTTCCACCTCTTTATTAAGAGTTTACATGACTTCTCAGCATCTGCATAGCTCAAACTATACTAAAAAATAAGCTCTTTCACATCTTCTAGAAAGCATCATCTTTTCTTTCCTTGGGGATCTTTAGTGGTAACATATATGTATCAGCTCAGTCTACATCTTTTACAGCTGTAATTGTTACAGAATTGAGGCGGCTAAGTGTCACAATGGAGTGTTGGCCTGGAGTCAAGAAGATTCAAATTTCCTTAATTTCAATGTTCTAAGTCTTAGATGTATGAAACTGGGCAAACTTAATCCTGTTTGCTAGTGTTTTCATCTATAAAATGAGCTAGAAAAGGAAATGGTAAATCATTATCTTTGGCAAGAAAATCCTTAGCAATTTATGACTACCCTTGAAGCTTAATGCTAAAGGATTTGGTTCTTGGCGATGACAAAGTAGTTTCTTTATTGACCATTTAGTGTGAAAAACCACTGACTTGATAAATTCTAAAAAAAAAAAAATTATTCCATGATCTGTTCTCTTCTTCCTATCTTGTCAGGAAAATATGACCCCCTAAAGGGGATAGAAATAATTCCCTTTCTTAATCCCAGGAAGATGATGACTATGAGCCCACATGGCATTCACCTGGGGAGTTTTCACCTGTGTTTGGCTTTGCTTCTTCTCTTTTATTATTTTCTTGAATATAGGTGAGGGATCAGCAATCTTGTTCAAAGTCCTTAAGTTGCATCTGAAAAGAAGCAGAAGTATTCTTCAGCTACAACTTTCTTGGAGAAGATGAAGATGGATAGGAGAAGGAGCCCCAGACCCTGACTTGATTAACTAGAAAACATGAACCTGGAGGAAATTGTTTGGAGTACACAATTAGCTTAAAAATGAAATGCCAATTCAGCAATCCCACAAGCTACTTTGTTCACTGATAATTTAAATTCTGAATTTTTCAGTGGAATATTATTTTAATTATAAATTATTACTGTTGTTTATTAGGTTTTTTGTTAATATGAGCTTGTTTCTTGTTTTAAGTATTTCACATGGAGGAAATAAATAGCCAATAAGTGATCTATATGTTATATTAAATACCTTTTCACTTTCCACTTTATGAGCTCAAAGTTAAATTGTAAATACCTTTCCCAAAGAAAGTATTTTTTCAGGATGGCAGTATAAAGAAATATAGAGCTTGAGGAAGAGGCTAATAATCCTCTTTAAATTCCAGTCTGCACATGCATGTATCCTGAGCCAAGAGATCACACTTAGTTGAAACAAAAAGGCAAGAACACATTTCCTGACTGTAATGCATTCTTATTCATTCAATTAACACAACAGAGAGAATACAGGGATTCCCAAACATTATTTTCCTTCTGTTTTCTCATTCAAAAAAAGAATTGTTAAAATTGTTAAAAGGAGATGGAAATGACAAGGGGAATTGAAATCAAATAAAACTATTTGCAAACTTTAAAATCTATTACAAAAGTGTTATTAAAATATTTGGATTTGAAGAAAAAAGAGAAATGGAGTCACATATTAGAAGGATTAGGTTTTAGAGTAACTATAAAAGTGAAAATGTCATAGTCAAAAATGATCCTTGAAAGTCTTCAAATTATCTTTTAAAAATAGTTCAATATCTTTTGTAGTTGAATTTAATAGGTCTCTTTTAAAGAAAGGCAGTATGTGTTATTGAGAAGATGGATTTGAGATGATTACTACATAAAGAAATAAATATACTTTTTTTATTTTTAACCATACCTACCTAAGTTATTAATCAAGAGAGAAGCAGAAACCAAGAAGTGATAGCTGAGTTGTCACAAATGGTGATCTCTGAAGTCATGGGGTTTGAAGAAGAAACATGCTTTCTGCTTCCCTTTCTGCAGCTTGGGAGAGAAATGTGGAGCCCTAAGGAATGGAGAAGTATCTCCTTAAGATGGGGGATAGACAGTAATATTTTACATATCAGGGCTGCCTGCAAGGCAAACAAGGCTTAGTGATCTATAATTTGGCCTTCATCTTCAAGAAAAAAACCACTTAGGCTCTTTTATTTCCTTTTAATTTGCTTTATATTGTTATTATTTTATTTCATATGGGCTGAGGAGAATCTTGAAGATAAAGCAATGTATCTTGAGAGATTAAAAAGTAGAATTAATCAAATAGAAAAGGAGATACAAAAGCTAACTGAAGAAAATCACACATAAAAAATTAGAATGAGGCAAATGTAAACTAATGACTATGAGACCTCAAGGCTCAGTCAAACACAAAGAATGATAAAATGGAAAAAAATGTAAAACACTTCATTGCAAAAAGAGTCAAGTTGGAAAATAGATCCAGAAGAGAAAATTTAAAAATTAATGGTCTACCTGAAAGTCATAACCAAAAAAAATTAGTCTGAATAGTATTGTTCAAGAGATCATCAAGGAAAAATGCCCTGATATAATAGAAACAAGAGGAGGAAGTAGTCACTGAAAAAAAATCCATTGTTCACTTCCAGAAAAACTTCTCAGAAGGAAAACCGAAAGGAACAATGTTGAAAAACTCCAGAACTATAATGTCAAGGATAAAATACTACAAGCTGCCATATTAAAAAATTGAAGTATCATGCAACATTTAGGATTACCCAGGATCTAGCAGGATCTATAATAAAGGATCAAAGTGCCTGGAGTACCACATTCCAGAATGCAAAAAGCCTGAGTTACAACCAAGAATTAACTGCCCATGAGAGTGTTCATCATCTTTCAGTGGAAGAGCCTTTAAATTATTTCTACTGGAAAAAACAGAACTAACCAGAAAATTTTATCTCCAAACAGAGGACTCAAGAGAAACATAGACAGGTAAACAGAGGGAAAATATATACCATTTAAAGGTTTAATTGTTTATTATCCCTAAAAGGGAAAATGATATCTATAATTCTTGAAAACTGTATCTGTTATTGGGGCATCACATGGATTGAGGGTATGTTTGTGAATAAACTCTAATGTGATCATATCAAAGAAAAAACCATTAAGAGGTTGAATAAGGTTTGTACTGGAAGAAGAGAAAAGGGGAGGTATAATGGGACAAATTAGATCACTTTAAGAGGCAAGAATAGAGGGGGGGAAAGGAGGGTGATCAGTACTGTTTGAAGCTTAATCTCATCAGTTAACTAATGAGGGAACAACTCAATCATTCAGTTGGATATACTAATTTATTTTATCCAAAAAAAAAGTAGGAGGAGAAAGGAGAAAGAAAAGGCAGGGGCTGGACAAAAGGGAGGCAAAGACACTGGAAGAAAAGGGTAAGAGAAAGGGAGAGGGGTGATAGAAGTTGGACAGGTAGAAGGCAGAATGGTTTAAAAACAAAATACTACTAAGGAGGAACAGGGTGAAAAGAGAGAACCAAATTATACAGAGAAGAAAATAGGATGGAGGGAAATACAGAATTGGCCATCTTAATTATGAATATGAATGGCATGAACTCTGCCATAAAGTAGAAGTGAGTAGTGAGTGGATAAAAAAACAAACAAAAAACAAAACAAAACAAAACAAAAAAAATCTTACAATATGTTGTTTACAAGAAACACATTTGAAACAGAGCAAAGATAAAAGACTGGAGCAGAATTTATTAGGCTTCAGCTGAAGTGAAAAAAAAAGCAGGGGTTGCAATTCTGATTTCAGATTAAGAAAAAATAGATCTAAAAGAGATAAGGAAGGAAACTACATCTTGTTAAAGGGTACAATAAACAATGAAGTAACAATAGTAAATGTGTATGCACCAAGTGGAAGACCATCCAAATTCTTAGAGAATAAGCCAATTATAGGAAGAAATAGATAGCAAAAATATATATTAGTGGGATACCTCAACCATTCCCTCTCAAAATTAGACATATCTAACCACAAAATAAGAAAGAAACTAGGGAAGTTAATAAAATAACTAGGGAGGTTAATAAAAAAAAAAGGTATATCTCTGGAGAAAATTAAAGAGAGATAGAAAGGAATACCCACTTTTTTCTCAGCAGTCCATAGCACCTACCCAAAAATTGACCATGTATTAGGGCATAAAAACCTCACAATCAAATGCAGAAAGGCAGAGATAGTAAATGCTTCCTTGTCAGACCACAATACAATAAAAGTTATATTCAATAAAGAGCAAGGGAAAGATAGATTAAAAATCATTTGGAAATTAATTAAATCTAATTCTAAAGAATGAGTGGGTCAAACAAGAAATCACAGAAACTATCCATAATTTCATCTAAGAGAATGACAATAATGAGACAACATACCAAATGTGAGACCACATACTACTATTGGATGCAGCTAAAGTAGTTCTAATCTCTAATTAGTTACTTGAATAAAATAGAGAAAGAGATCAATGAATTGGGTATGCAACTAAAAAAACTAAAAAAAAATTAAAAGTCCCCAATTAAATACCAAATTGAAAATTCTGAAACTCAAAGAAGAGATAATAAAATTGAAACTCAGAAAACTATTGAACTAATTAATTAAAGTTAAGGGTTGGTTTTATGAAAAAAAACTAACAAAATAGATAAATCTTTGATTGATTTCATTAGAAAAAAGAAAGAAAAAACCAAATTACCAGCATCAAAAATGAAAAGGGTGAACTTACCACCAAGGAAAACAAAATTAAAGCAATAATTAGGAGCTATGTTGCCCAACTTTATGCCAGAAAGTCTGGCAATCTAACCAAAATGGATGAATATTGAAAAAGATATAAATTGCACAGATTCACAGAAGAGGAAATAAAATACTTATATAGTCCCATTTTAGGGGACAATTTATATCTCTGAAATATAGTGATAGATACAGGAAATAGTAATAGTTTGACTAATTACATATGAATGAGGAGAAAAATCATTAAGCTGACAAATTAACAAGGTCCCCCCAAAGCACATAATGAGAAATTTGGAAAATTAGAGGAAAAAAAATTAAAAAAATAAAAAAATAAATGAATAAATGAAAAAGATCTTCTCTAAAAGTTGATTTCCTAATTTAATTAAACTAGAGAAGAAAGTAATTTTTTAAAAATTCATGAATTTATACAAAATATAACATTAAGATATACTTAATTATGTTCCATCAAAACTGAGAATTTAAAGGAACTGGATAAAATCTTACCCAGATTAATAACATAATGAGGAAAAGATCTCTTGACCACTTAATCTCAGAAAGAGAAATTATGTTAGCCATAAATTAACCATTTACAGGAGAGCTTAAGAGATCTGGTTATATTTACAAGTTATACTCAATAAAAGAGAGGAAGAAGACATGCTACCAAACTAATTTGATGATCCTGAATATGATTCCTTAATGAAAACTACAGATTTTATTTTCAATCTATCAAAACTCCTAAGAAGTTACTTGAAAAGTTTTTTTTTAATAAGGAAAAAATTCATTTAAAGGAAGGAAGTAAATAATTTCGAGGAAAACAACATAGAAAAAAGGCATAAAAGAAGTCCAGCATTATGAAATCTCAAGTTATATTATAAAGAAGAAAACAACAACATTATTTAGTAGTACTTTTTTTTTATAAAAGTAAAGAATTATATTGGTAGAATACATCAAATCAGCAAGACCTAGAATAAACACATACATATCCACAACTGTCCAGCATTTAATAAATCCAAGAATGCAAATTTTTTTCTATAAGAATCCTGGGAGAATTGGGAAACAGACTGGTAAAAGTAGACAATGACCTTATCAAAATAAATTGCAAATGAATAAGCATATTGAAAATAAATGTTCATATTTTTATAAAATATAAGATAGAAGATTTTATCTTTAGTAGCTATGGTTAGGATAAGAATGTATAACTAGGCAAGAAATAAGAGAAGATTTTGGTAAAAGGGCAGTACCGACAGCAAAGTGGTGGGTTTATACTCAGGATAGGTACAAATGGTGTCTTAGATTTTATTGACAGAGGAAGGAACCAAAAGGATAAAACAGAGATTCATTACTCTGACACTTAAAATTCTTGACAATCTAGCTACCCACTGTCCATATGACTCTTGCTCAAAAACTAATGTTCCAACCAAATTGTCCTTCTAGTTGTTCCTTGAACTCAATACTCCATCTTTTAGCCATCATTCACCCAAGCTTTCCCTCATGCCTGGAATCTTTTTCCTCCTCATTTTTCCTTTCTCAGTCCTTTATCTTCCATCTAGTTATGCCCAGTGCCATCTAGATGTGTTAACAGAGTTTATATTCTAATGGGGATATCAAACACATACCCAAGTTAGTAACCACTACAAGGTAAACTGAAGAAGGGGAATGCAATCACCAGAAAAATCAAGGAAGATTTCACAAAGGAGATAGGTAAAGACAGGGAAAGGGGAAAATAGAGTAATAGGACACATAGAGGCAGACAGACACATGGAGATTGGCAGCCTATCTATCAACCTTTCTAAGTACATCTCTACTTTCCTTCACATTGTGCCCTTGTACTGAGGACAGGGTTTTTTTTTATTCAGGTAAATGTCAGGACTGACCAAGACCCTATAACAGTCACTTACTGGTTTAATCACATCATTGTAAAAGGGAATCTTCAGTATAGTATGAAATGAACCATTTATTCTCTGGCTCCAGACTTTTCCATAATCATCAAATTTGGCTCAGAAGTCTCTAACAATCTTTTTTGTTATTCTCTCAGAACTCTGAGGCCTTATTCACCTTATTATTTCTATTTCCAGAAATGGCCAAAGGAAGATGCTGATTCTAAAAAGACTGAATTTGTGACTCCATTCTCCAGACCTCAAAGTCTGTTTGAGGAAGGGAAAGTTGGAATTACTAAGGCCAGTGAAAAGTAGGGAGTCTGTAATTGTTAGGGGGTTGTCAAACTCTTGTTCCTTACCTTGTCTTTGAAAAACTCACCTCCACTCTTTTCAGGAGACCCTATTTGTTTCCATTGTTTTTCTTCCCCTATCACTGTCTCTGTAACAATAATTCATTCCTGTGCCTAAGCTCTCTGAGCAATTTATTTTTCTAAGTGGTGAGACCACATCTCTGTACCCCAGGTCCTTATTCCTCTCTTTGAAATACTATTGCCTTACTCCTTGTCCCTAATGCTGGGTTCTTCCACTTTCCCCTGCACTGAAATTTTCACTGCATTTCCTTGCTGGACTCTATTCTCTTTCTCAATGGTGATATCAGATCTCTGTAACTGACACTTGTTCTATGAATGCAGGGTGTCCCAAAAGTCTTGATGCAATCTTTTAAGCTTTAGGAGCTTAACACTTCACTAATTCTTTCAGAATACTCTACAAAATTCACCATCTCTTCAATGCCACTGCATCCCTATACCTTGGGTCTTTCCCTTATTTTTGAAAAATCCCTAAACATTTGACCTCTTCTTTCTGAACTCAATTTTCTCTTTCTGTGGTGAGACCATATTCTCATGTGCCTGATCTTCATTCTCAGATTGTGCATCTATATTATGACAATTCATCTCTGTTCCCCTGGTTTCTGTTCCATGAATCTGTTCTCTCACTCTATGATGAGAATACATTGCCATTATCCTGACCTCCCTTTCCACATAATACACACACACACACACACACACACACAAAAATCTGATCTTTACATTCATTTCAATCTCTTTGGATCTGTCCTATATTTCCTCTTGAGAAGTCCATTCACATTTCTCAAATTCCTTCTTTGATTTTAATCTCTGGCTCCCCAAACTTGCCTAAATGGCTCACCAGCTTTAAAAGAGTGCCTTCAGGAGGAGAATTGTGAGTTCCTGACTGTGGGGAGTAGACAATTCAGGGATATTTATTCTTTCTCATGAGAGTCCTGAAGGGACAGCTCCAACCCCAGGGACCCCAGATCTTGTATCATTTTAAAATCCTTTTCCACAGAGGCAACATGGTTAAGACAGTTTTTTTTTTCTTTCTCTGTCATGTCTCTGATTTATCTGTCTTTACAAAGCTTTCCATTACAAATTTTACAGCCAGTCCCCTCCCCTCCCCTAGATGGCAGGAAGTCCACTACTTGTTAATAATGTTGAAATACTTGACAAGTTGTGCAAGAAAAGTCCTATCTACAAGAAAAAAAGAAAATCAGAGAAATGAAACACAATGCAAGCAAACCTCAATAGAGAGCATGAAAATGTTATGTTGCAGTCCATATTTCATATCCCTCTCTCTGGGTGTATATGGTTTTCTTCAGTGAACAATTGGAACTGGTGTGAGACAATTCTTTGTTGCAGAGAG
>JAJPUD010023003.1:0-20576 GCA_023553655.1 Myrmecobius fasciatus | reverse complement strand
TACGAGAAATGGATGGGACAATGATAACAGGAAAGAGAAGGCAGACTTGCTCAGTTCTTCCTAGACTTTTGGATTTTTTCTGCCACAAAAAATGACCTTTGGGTGGGAAGGATAAAATCAAAATGGCCCAAGGAAGTCAATACCCAAGATAAGAAGATAATAAGAGGGTCCCTACGTGCCTTTAATAAATTCAAATCACCTGGTTCAGAGGAATATAGTGGCTGTGATTTTCTATTCACTAAGAGTGATATTTAATAGATTCCTGAAAATGGGAGTGGTGCTGAAGAGAAGGATAAATGTTGTCTCAGTTAAAATAAATAAATAAATAAATAAATAAAGAGAAGGTGAAGGAGGAAGAAGTGGAGGAAGAAAAGGAGAAGAGGAAGAAGATGATGATGAACAAGAAGAATAAGAACAAGAATATGAGTAATGTTTGCAAACTTCAGATTAGCGTAGCCTTGACTTCAATTCCTGTTAAAATGCTAAGATAGATTGTTAAAGAGATAGTGACAATATTGAAAAGGAAGTAATAGATCAAACACAGGGCTTACTTTATTTGGTTATTTTCAGATAGGGTTAATAAAGTGACTGGGCATTTTGATGCTAGTGATATATTATTTCTTCTCTTTGATACTGAATGTCTTTATTTTGCCCAGGATGGAAGAACAGAGGGAGAGTTAGTTCTGGTTGTCTGGTGATTTTCTTTTGTTTTTCCTAACTGTGACTTCCAAAGAAATTGATCTCTCCCTCTCCCTCTCCCTCTCCTCCTTCTCCTTTTCCTTTTCCCCTTTCCTCCCTTTCCCTTCCTCTCCCTCTCTCTCTCTCTCTCCCTCTTCTTTCCTTTTTTCTTTTCTTTCCTCTTCTCAGGCTCAGACTGTCTGGTAGAAAACAATTGACAAAGTACCTCATGCTGTCTTTGTGGGACAGATGGAGAAATATGGGTTACATAGAAGTAGATGACCTTGGAACTGGTTGAGATACCAGGGCCAAATAGCACTTGTTAATGTTAAATGTCAACTTGGCAGGAGATCTCCAGGAAAATACCCCAGGGTCATGTGCTTTGTCCTGTGTTGTTTTCACAATTTTATCAATGACCTGAATAAAGGTATAAGGCAATACCCTTTTCAAATCTCCAGATGACATAAGGCTGAGAAGGATAGCTAAAGGACTAGATGACAGCCAGGATCCCCAAAGATATTGACAAGGCTAAAGCATTGAATCCAATAAGATGAAAATTTAATGGCCCTAAATGCAAAGTCTTAGGGCAGGTAAGTGGCCCAGTGGATAGAGTACTAGGTCTGAAATCCAGAAGACTCATCTTTCTGAGTTCAAATCTGGCCCTGGACACTCACTAACTGTGTGACCCTGGGCAAATTATTTAATTCTGTTTGCCTCAATTTCCTTATCTATAAAATGAGCTGGAGAAAGAAATGGCAAACCAGTCCAATATGCCAAGAAAACCCCAAATGGGCTCAGACATAACTGACCAACAACGAATGCAAAGTTTTACGAATGGGTTCAAAAAGTCATCTTCCATGGTAAGAAGAAAGCATGGTTCAATGGAAAGAATTCTGGGTTTGGAACCGGAGAGCCTGGGGTCAATATTTGTTCTATCATTTAGTACTTTAATCTTGGACAAGATACTCTACCTCCCTGGGTTGAAGTATTCTCCTCTAAAATGAGCAGATTAAAGCGGATTACATTGGAGGGCCCTTTTAGAAATCACAAATATAAGAGAGGATGAAAGAATAGATAACAGCTTTTCTGAACAAAGATCTGGAGGGCATAATAAAATGCAAGCTCAATGAGAGTCAATTATGTGGTGTGGCAGCTACAAAGATTAATGCCATTTTTGGTTCATTAAGAGAGAGAGCACTCCCAGGAATAAGCAAGTGAGAGTCACCCTCTCTGATGCTCCAGAGTAATACCATTTAGTTGTGGGCACTGTGGCTGAGCAAGAACACTGAAGAACTGAAGAGGGCTATCTTAGTTCTTGAATCCTTGCCTTATATGTAACCATAGTTTATACAGTGAACATTTTTAGCCTGGAGAAGACTCAGGGCAGGGTGGAGCATGACAGCTGTTTTCAAGTATCCTACAAGTCAGTACAAAGAAAGATTAGACTTACTCTGTATAGTGCCAGAGGGCAGAGCCAGGAGCACTCTAGGTAGAAAGTGAAAAAGGCACAGTTAGGTGGAATGTCAGGAAAAACTTCGTGGAAACTTTGTTATTGTTGCTCAGTTGTTTTCAGTAATGTCTGACTCTTCCTGACCCTATATGGGGTTTTCTTGGAGTGGTCTGCCATTTTCTTCTCTAGCTCAATTTACAGTTGAGGAAACTGAGGTAAAAAGAATTAAGTAACTTGTCCAGGGCCACACAGTCAGTAAGTGACTGAGGCTGGATTTGAACTCTAGAAGATATCCTCAGAGCCTCTATACGTGGAATAGGTTTCCTGGGAAGGTAGCGTGCTCTTCTAACCCTATTGGAGGTCTTCAGGCAAAGATTGTATGGCCAGTGATCAGGTTGTGGAATGGACTCTTGTTCTGGTCCCTTATATACAAGACTTGATCTCCTGTCACTCTGCCTTTTCAATGGCTCTTTTTCCATGCTTGAACCTGGAATGTACTCCTTCCTTCCCTAGGTCCCATAGATTTCCTTTTAAGATGCAGTTCAAGCATCGGCTTTTGCCTGCAGCCTTTCCAGATATCCTCCAACTGCCAGATTTCACCCCCTTCCCCAGTACCTTGTACTTAAGTACTTGATATATATTTATATTTATGTTCTTTGTACTTATGGTGTATATATTATATTATTATGTATGTACAATTTCTTATTAATTTCCCTTATGTGAGCAGAGATTATTTTATTCTATGTACTTCTCAGCACCTAGCACAATGCCTGGCACATAGTGAGTGCTTAACAAGGACTTGCTGACATTGATTCCAACCCTTAAATTCTGTGACTTTACGATGAGTGACCTCTGTGCTATGAGAGTCTTTTCTTCTAATAACATAACAATATTCCTTTACTTCTAGAAACCATAGTTTATTTGGTTATTCTCCAATTTTTTGTTTCCAGTTTTTTCTGTCACCAATGATGCTGCTAAGAATATGTTGGTACCAACCTGTTTCCCAAGATTCAGCTTTTTAATAGAGTTTTCCCTGACTAAACTCAGGCTACATAAATTCCTCACTTCCCCAAGCTCTTATTATGCTCAGAGCTATAAATTTATATAAATTTATCAATTAATTATTCTGTTTTCCATATTAATCTTATGCTCTCAACTAGATTATATATTACTTAAGGAGAGGGAGCACCTCTTATATTTCCTTCAGCTTTCTAACACTTCTCTTCCCTTCTCCTATCTTCCGCCTTTCTGCCAGTTGGCTGAGATTCTTACTGTCAATCTGTTAAGATTGGAATTCTCCGATCAATGCACTAAGATTCAGAGACATGGAACCCAATTCATTATAGCATGGCATGGGGATGACCCTGAGTCAATGAAGGCTGTGCCAGCACTCTGAATGTTGGCTCTAGTGCGTAAATCCTCCCCAAGCTTTGAGAATGAACTCAGGCGGCTGTTATAGAAGAACCAGTCTCATTCAGTTCAGAGAGCTTTATCACCAGAAAGCTGACTGCTCAGTAATGAATTCTTTCTTGGCCACAACAACTGAGGGTTGGGGTTTTTGACCTCTCTGTGTATATGTGTGATGGATCCTTGAACAGTCTGATAAAGCTTGTAGACTTCTCAGATTTATGTTCTCAAATGCACAAAATAAAATAGGATTACAAAGGAAACTATACTGAAATATGTATTTAATAATAGATATTATTAAGAGATATCTCTCTATCTATCAGGATAGCAATTCCTAGTTAGAAATAAACCTGTGACAAATTCACAATGGCCATTCTCTTTGGCAAAAAGTTTATTTATTTATTAGAAAATGATAGTTTTTTATTTTTCAAAATTCATGCAGATGGTTTTCAACATACACCCTTGCAAAACCTTATATTTCAAATTTTTCTCCCTTCCTCCTTCTCCCTCCTTTAGTCAACAAATAATCCAATATAGGTTAAGCATGCATCATTCTCCTAAACATATTTCTATATCATGCTGTACAAGAAAAAATCAGATCAAAAGGGGAAAATGTGAGAAAGAAAAAGCAAGCAAGCAAACAACAACAACAACAAAGGTGAAAATACTATGTTGTGATCCACATTCAGTCTCCATAGTCCTCTCTCTGGATTTGGATGGCTTTCTCCATCACAAGTCTATTGTAGTTGGAATTACCTCATTGCTGAAAAGAAGGGCAGGCTTAGTTAGGGGTCAAAATGAAGGAATACAACAGACACCAGAAATAGTAAATATGAAATAGAGTTGGGAGAGCCTATAGTTAGCAAGGAAAAATACAAGTTCTCCAGGGGAACTCACAATTAACCAAAAGAAAGGAAATACTCCAAGAGATAAGAGAAAGCCATTGACTGACAGGTTAGACTAATCATAGTTAGCTAGAGTAAAGAGAAAGATGACATTGGAGGGAAGGTACTATGAGGGAGAGAAAGAGAGTACCTCACAGTGGGCTTAGTCTTTTTTTTTTTTTTTTGGCTTTTTTTTGCTGAGGCAATTGGGGTTAAGTGACTTGCCCAGGGTCACACAGCTAGGAAGTGTCTGAGATCAGATTTGAACTCAGGTCCTCCTGACTTCAGGGCTGATGCTCTATCCTCTGTGCCACCTAGCTGCCCCACAGTGGGCTTAGTCTTGAAAAGAATGTAGCAAAGATCTTCATCATAAGCAGGTCATAAGGAAATATAACCTTGGGGATTTCCCAGGCAAAAAGATCCAAACTCAAGAGGCAGGAGGGACCAAGGAGGAGAGGAAGTGCTAGGGAGCTCAAAGATGGGGGAATCAAAGTGCCAGATAGAATGCATCTGGCAGAGCAGTTCCCAAACCTGTCTAAAAAAATGCTGATCAATATTTCAGGGGTTGCTTAAAGATACACAGAGGTTTGAGGAATAGGTAAGAGTTTCATCCTCATAATAACTGTACAAACCATAGTCTGGGAATTTGATTATATCTGATAATAACTAGTTGGATTTCTTCCTGACAGGGGAAGATAATTCACATCATTATCTATATCTATATATCTATATCTATATCTGTCTCTTTCTCTCTCTCTAACTATTTTTAAATAGTTGGTGATCCCCAGGTTAAAGTTCCCTACTCTAAGATATGGAGACTTGCAAGATGGAGGGGACATGTTTATCAGAATGCTGGAGTCACTCTGATCAACTCTGGAGAGTTAATTGCTTAATTTTCAAGCAAGCATTTACACCTACATTGTTTTGTTTTGTTGATTGTTTAGGCTTTAGAAAATATTTATAATGCAGAATAAACTTAAAAGTGGTTTGTCAATATTTTTTTTTAATCCAAAAATCCTGTTAAAACATTTCCTAGTAGTTGTAAATTCCAGGGTCTTTACTAGCCACTGCACAAATAAGTCAGTACAGGATAAAGGCCAACAGGTACTTCTCAGTTTATTTATCCACTTAAGATGTGACACATATCATCAATAGATGATAAATATGTGTGTTTCACAGTCCTGTAGATGACACAGATGTATGCATATAAACATATGTGTATACATGTGGATATATATTCTCTTTTTTACTGAGCTATAGTGTCTTAGAGTGGATTAACATAGAAAAAGAAAGAAGTTTCTTACAAAACAGAAAAGCTATGGGGAAAAGGTAGTTTTTAAGAAAAGAAAGAGGATGCTTAAATTGTCACAAAAGAATGTGTGCATTAGCATAGCCATTTATACTGGATCAAAGGAAACAGTATCTTAATCAACATTCCTTAAGCTCCTATTATTGCCTTATTAGGGAGGATAAAGAGAAGGGGGTGAGTTCTGGAACTGTTCTAAGTCCCTAGGAGTTTGTTTTTTTTGTTTTGTTTTGTTTTGTTTTGTTTTTTAATTAAAAGCTTTTTATTTACAAAACATATGAGTGATTTTTCTACATTGACCTTTGCCAAAACTTTTTTTTTTTTGTTCAAAGCTTTTCCCCTCTTTACCCCCACCCCCCACTCCTAGATGACAGGTAATCTAATACATGCTAAATATGTTAAATTATATGACAAATGGAGTTTTCTTTTATAATCTGAAATGACAGGGGGAAGAGAGGTACCAAAGGAAGAGACATTCTGCCCTGGTCAATGAAGCATCACCCAGAAAGGCAGAGAAATACATTAACCATAAATAGAGGACAAGATGAAGTCACTTATATTCTCCTAAAAATCCACCTTAGACATCAACATACCACTGGGATAGCCTGCACCAACAATCCAATCATGAATCATTGTAGTGTTTCAAGAAAAAATGGCTATACAAAAGCTAGATACTCCCATGGGATCTGCTAACATTGGAAAGTTCTTGTGGGCTACATTGAGTGGAGTAAACTGAAGTCTAATACTATTGTTTAATTGAATCAGTCATGTTTAGGGTTTTGTGGGACAGCTATGACCCCAACCCAAATTAAAATCAGAGACTCTCAAGCTAAAAAGAAAAAAAAAAAAAAGATTTATTATGATCTTGTAAGAAAGGGCAACTCCCAACAGACAAGGTGACAGTAGAGGAGTACAAAGCACAAACTGCAAAATACAAGATTATATAGATCGTAATGTAGGAGTGCCCCTCTCCCCTACCTCCCTTTTCTCCCATTGTCTGGGGAAGTCCAGGCTTATACCCTAAAAGCAGAAATCTATCCCCAAAACAAAAAAAATTAGTAAATAACAAACTCTTTACCCATTAAGTATTTAAATGCTAATTAAGAGAAGGGGGAAACAGGAGGGGAAATGTTCATCCAAGATAATTGAACACTTGCAGCTTTTTAGCTATAGCTCAACTTGTTATTGCAAAATGTGAAGTCACAATTGGGACATAGGTCGAAGCCATATATTTATGAAAGGTTTTCACTCAGTTTTTCCCATTTAGTTCCTCTTTATTTGTTAAGTTTTGAAGACCTCTCACACCATTCTTGATACATTTCCTCAACCATTTTGTTATCAATCTCAAATCCCTCTGAGTCTGGTTTGTTTTTTTTTTAATTCTGGGGTCCATCCTCACCACAAACCAAAGAAGCTATTTTCAGTTTGATTTCTTGGTCCCACCTTCTAAAGGTCCAACTCTAACTGGAACTCCCTCTCCAAGTTGTTCAATCTTTTTTTTTTTAAATTTTTAAATTTTTTATTTTTTGCTTTTTGCTGAGGCAATTGGGGTTAAGTGACTTGCCCAGGGTCACACAGCTAGGAAGTGTCTGAGACCAGATTTGAACTCAGGTCCTCCTGACTTCAGGGCTGGTGCTCTAACCACTGTGCCACCTAGCTGCCCCTACAAGTTGTTCAATCTTTAATATCCAAATTATGTCAAGCTCCTGAGACCCATCATCTGTGGAAATCCCAGTCATGTCTTTGAAGTTAAATTGTCCCTATAAAACCTACTTGTGAGTCTTCCTGTGGCTTCTACCTTCCTTTGGGTCAGCCCACCCCAGCTTTCTGCCTTGGAGTATCTTTTCCCTTCTCCCAAGCCACATGGTATCTCCCCTAACTCCACTATGCTTCCCAACTCCACTTCTTTTCCTTACAGCTAACTAACTTTTTAAGGCTGCTAAGTTCCTTTCAGGATTTAGACTGCCTTCTAAAGGGCATGTCCCAACTGCATTCCCTTTCTACTGAGAAATCTGTCTTTCATATACTCTCCTAACTCTATTTCATATCTCTTCCTTTTGTCTGTAACCTATTCTCCCAAATAAATCTACTTTTTGCCAAAAAGAGAATGGTCATTGTGAATTCTTCACATGACTGAACCCCAACTTTTGGTGCCTGCTGCCATTTGGTGACAAAGCCCACACCATAGATCTTATCAATGTGACCAGGTCTAGAATGGGACATGGGCCAATTTTCTGCTATCTTTGGTAATTTCCTTCACTACCTGCCCATCACCATCAATTTTCACATGGCAAAAATTTAATTTCCCACAAACTATCTTTTTCAACCAATATTAGTCTGATACCAATCTATGCTAGAGTACTGCTTCTCTAGTCTGAGTGGCCTGGTTTGCTAACAAATTCTGCTAACAAATCTTTGTTGTCTAGTTAGTAATTATTTCAACCATGGCCTGGAGTCTAATGAGCCTATTCAGCCTACAAGTTGGGGTTCTGTACCCCCAAGTTCCATTTGGGACTATCACCCTTTGTAACCCTAGTAATTAGAATAGGTAACTCTTCACAAATAAAGATGCCTTTCAGGAAGTCAGCAACAACAGAAATGCTAAAAGAAGCAGACAGACATATGCATCTAGCAACAGACAGATGACTAGGACAAATACTTATCTACTTATTTAGGATACAATGACCACATAATTTCAGATAGGAAACTGCAAAATCTTACATACTTGAATTGTGCTCAAAGCCTCTACTGAACATTTAGAAATTTACTATAAGAGGAAAAAAAACAGACACATGATTATAAAAGCATCAAAACTGATCCTTCAGGCCTCAGCTTGAGGATAAAATATCCTTAGCTAATTATATACAATGACAGTTCCACCTTATAGCCAGACTCAGGAATAATCATGTGAGTTCTTATTCAAAGAAACACTGTTGGGAAACTGAGTCAGAAGGATCCCACTTTAAGTAGAGACCAAGGTTGTCCCTTCAATTCTTGCCCAGATACTAATATCTACCTGTAACAATTCGGGATCACATTCCTCTGAGTAGCTTGTGGAATATTCCTTTCAATGGATTACTGGCTTGATGATCCATCAGACAATCATACCTGAATTCAAAACTTCTAATAATATCAGCTGTAGTCCCAAGAGATTTTATCTCAAATAACAAGTCTCATTAATGAAAGCTTCAGGTGAATTTACCTCTCAAGTATCACATATCCTAAATAAATATTGACTATAATGTTACATTGATAATAGTAAGAGATTAATCTTTAAAAGTTCACAGCTTATCTTCATATCTAAGTAGATGGATTTTAAATTCAATATTACACAAATCATTTTACTTTAAGACGCTCAAAAACCAACCTATATCACAACATGTTGGTATTAATCATTTTCAAAGGGACAAAGACACAGACTATTGTTTTCAGAATCTCCCTAAAAAATGGAAACAACTTTAAAATGATTCAATCCAACCATTTAAAACTTATGTAGAATATAGAATATACTGTCCTAACTTCACATTAAAGAGCCCTATCATAATTAACATGAATAATTTCTTCATCCTAAAAATGTTAATTCAGCTTTCTCCAATTGAAGAGAATTTATAAACTTTTCTGGAAATATAAATAACATTATTAAATTTCCTCTGAGCACAATTAATCTCCCCTCCCACCAAAACATTCCTAACTACAAAGTCAATTTTAGAATTTATAAATTATCCTTAACAATCCATTCTTGAAGTTCCTCCACAGGTCCTTTAAGCCTGGTGTTTTCAGCCTCCAGAGTGAAGTCTCAGTCATCTATAACATCTGGTAAGATCTTTCCCACTCTGTTTCTTCCAGGACTTAGTAAATATCCACTCTCCTGAAAAAGGGATATTCCAAAGATGTTGTTTGGGCCCCGCAATCCTTGCTTCCTAAGGGATGAGGGCACTTCCAGTATAAAGTTCCTTAAAAACTTATCCTTTGTTTCAAAAGACAGTCTTTCCCTTTTTCCTCCCAAATAAAATAAACCAATCTCATATGGGGAAAATCCCAGATCACTTTTGTGAACAGTTATAATTCTTTAACAAAGCAATAGGCAAACATTTGGTCCAAGGCAATTTAGTCTGTAACATCAATTTAGTAATCCCTTTCTTAAGAAATTTATTCATTCTTTCCACATACCCTGAGGAGGGTAGATGCCTAGATGTATGAAATTGTTGCTCAATTTGCAATTCTTCCCCATCATTTCTCATAAAACAAATGAAGTAAAATATATTCCTTTATCAGAATCAATAGTCTCTACCAATCCATCCTTAGATATAGTTTATTCCAATGTTATTCCACTAACTCCTTTTAAAGCAACAGAGCTCAGGAGAAAACTTCCACAATCCTATGGAATGGTCCACTCAATGTCAGTTTCCCCACTAGTGTCATTTCATTAAAACCTAACTTGAATATTTTGGACCCAGGCTCCTTCCTTCCAGAGGGACACCTCCTCAATAACTTCTTATTTATCTTTAGACATATTACACACTTTCCAGATAAAATTTGTTCTGCAATTACACCTATCTCTGTACATCAAAATTTCTGGCTTTTACTTCTTTGTTAAAGGGAGAAAATAAGACAACTTTAAGATTCAGAATATAGATAATATCTAAATAACTTTGGATCACATTTCACAAAATTTATACCACATATCCAGCAAGGCTGACAAAATGTTAAAGCACAGATCATCTAACTTTTACAAATTATCCAATATACAATTTAGAAAGAAACATGATCTAATTAGGAGATATAAACATGTGGCCTCTTTAGATAAGTTACCAGAGAACTAAAATTTCTTAACTTAAAATCAAATCAAACACAGATTTAAATTTCTAGGGCCAATATTTCAACATTAATGCATTGATAGTTTTAAAATCTTATGCCAGAATAAACAAATTCACAATTTTAGCACGTATTAGTTAATTGTAATTATCTCATACAATTTCAGAATCAGAATTCTAATTTAAACATGCACAGCCCCCAAATTTAAGGTGGCAAAAAACTACCCTTTCAAGTTTGTCTACAGGTCTTTAAGAAATTGGAGGACTTTAGCCCCAGGGAAGAGAGTCAGAGAAATTTGGACCCAAGGTGTTCAGCTGCAGATCTGTGGCCCAGTGACTAGCCCACCTTACCCTCCATACCAGAAATGCCCGGAGGGGAGGAGCTGGGGGGTGGGTGGGGGGAAGAGAATGTCAGAGATATTGGAGCACCAGTGTTAAACCCCAGAAGAATCCAGGTCAGACAGGAACACCAGGCTATCCAGGACAGATTTTACAAGCCTCTCCAAGGGAGAGAAGCATGGAAAATTGCAGAGAGGCAGTTATTTTTCCTTTTGTAGTTTTTTTTCCCTAAGTTCAGGCCCACAGAAGACTTTTAATCATGTAATTAGGCCTATTTAAAAATATAATAGATTAATTCAACTTAGCTAATAAAGAGACAGTGCTAGCCAACTTAAAATTTAGTTTCAAAACCCCCAGAATCTGCTAAAATGTTTTAGTAGTTAGGGCAGCTAGGTGGTGAAGTGAATAGAGCACCAGCCTGAAGTCAGGAAGACCTGATTTCAAATTTGGCCTCAGACACTTAACACTTCCTAGTTGTGTGACCTTGGGCAAGTCACTTAACCCCAATTGCCTCAGCAAAAATAATGTTTTAGTAGTTCTGTAACTATTTTTGCAGACCCAATTTTTTTTTTAATGTGGCAATTAAAAACTTTCTCTATCTCAGAACTAGTCCTTCCTTTCTCTAGCTAAAAGCTATTTACACTAGTCCAATTATGTACAAAGCAAGTATATTAAAATCCCTACATAGCAAGCATATTGAAATCCCTAATAGCCAGATCTTTTCCTTTGTAATTTGGCTGACTGAGAGAAACACAGAAGACAAAACATAGGCTCATGCAGACACACAAACACAAACTGCTTGCCTAAATCAAGATCCTGTTCTCAGTCCCGCTTTGGAGTGGAAGAGAGGAGGGCAGCTCTGGAACTGAAGCCATAGGAGCTGACTGGCTGGGTATTGAAGTCTCCTTTGAATTTACACCCAGCCCTAGAAGGTATGCCCAAAGAACAGTATTTAGTCCTATAGTTTTGTTACTTCATCCCAATTCTTTCTGAAGAGCTATCTTCCTGGGACATTAGATAGGTTTTTAGAACCATCTACTTTAGATTGTTCCTTTCCCAAGTTTCACAGTACTTTATTCTCTTTGATGGAGGACTCAATCGATCTTTACCAAAAGAAAATGGGAGAACTCGAACTGTTTAGAATTCCCCAGTAGCAAAGAGAAAGAGGAGCCTTTTCCGGACTCTAACCGCTTAAATTCTTCCAATCCCAATCCCAGTCAGTCAGGCAGCTCACCAGTTCTTGGCAAAGGGAAAGTCCTTGCAACCACTTAGAGTCTCTCTCCTCCTCTCACCAGTTACTTGTCCTATTGGGTTGTGTATAACTTACCTGACTGATTTCAAACTTTTCTCAGCTAAATTAATTTTCTATCTTTGTTAGCCCATTTCCAATTTTGCTTTCTCCAAGTGTCTTTCTTTGAGAGTTTACTGGATCAGAGCTGGAGTTCTCAAGTTGAGTCCAAGGAGAAACTCTCAGTTCAGGAGAGACTCTGTCCTTGAGAGAACTATCCAGAGCACATCTGCCCAAGGATTCAGTTCAGGAGAGTTCCCTCACAAACAGGAAATATTCTGGAATGAGCCCCCAAAACTGTGTAACAAACTTTTTACCCATTAACTACTTAAATGGTAAAAGGTGGGGGGAACAGGAGGGGAAATGTTTATCCAAGACAATTGTACACTTGCAGTTTTTTTAACTATAGCTCAACTTGTTATTGTAAAATTTCAAGTCACAATTAGGGCACAGGTTGAAGCCACATCCTTATGAGAGGTTTTCACTCAGTTTATCCTATTCAGGGCTTGTTTTTTTTGTTGTTGTTCTCCAGTTCATTTTACAGATGAGGAAACTAAGGCAAACAAGGTTAAGTGACTTGTCCAGGATCATACAGATAGTGTCTGAGGCCAGATTTGAACTTAGGAACATGAACCTTCCTTATTACAGCCCCAGCACTTTGTACACTATCATGACACCTAGTTGCTTTTGAAGTCTAGTAAAAGAATCTCAAAACCATATAGCTTGCTTAGTTCAACATGGGCAGTATAGTCTAGGGGAAAGAACACTAAATTTGGATTCAAAGGATCTGATTCAAGGAATGGAATGGAAAGGGACAAGCATTTATTAAGTGTCTACTATGTTCAAGGCACTGTACTAAGTATTCTACATATATTATCAGATTTGATCTTTTCTGGTTCTCCTAATACCGTGAAATAGATGCTCATTTAAATCCTGGATTTTCTATTTATTTGCTATAGAACTCTTAGTTTCTCTAAGCTTCAGTTTTTTCATTCTTTATTTATTTATTTATTTATTTTTTAAATTTATTTTTTTTTAAAATTTTATTTTATTTTTTTAATTTTATTTGCATAACATATGTGTGGGTAATTCTTCAACAATAACCCTTACATAGCTTTCCGTTACAAGTTTTTCCCCCAACTCCCCACCCCTCCCCTAGATGGCAGGATATCCACTACATGTTAATTATGTTAAAATATTGGTAAATCGAATATATGTATACATATTTCCAAACTTGTCATTGTTGTGCAAGAAAAATCTTTTCTACACAAACGATATATCAGATAAAGGAAACACAATGTAAGCAAACATCAATCAAGGAGTATGAGAATGTTATGTTGTGGTCCACATTTCACATCCCTCTCTCTGGGTGTATATGGCTTTCTTCAGTGAACAATTGGAGGTGGTTTGAAACATTTCATTGTTGAAGAGAGCCATGTCCATCAGAATTGATCGTCATATAGTACTGTTGTTGCCGTGTATAATGATCTCCTGGTTCTGCTCATTTCACTCAGCATCAGTTCATGTAAGTCTCTCCAGGCCTCTCTGAAATCATCTTGCTGGTCATTTCTTACAGAACAATAATATTCCATAGTATTCATATACCATAATTTATTCAGCCATTCTCCAATTGATGGGCATCTTTTCAATTTCCAGTTTCTAGCCACTACAAAAAGGGCTGCCACAAACATTCTTGCACATGTGGGGCCCTTTCCCTCCTTTAAAATCTCTTTGGGATATAGGCCCAGTAGAAACACTGCTGGGTCAAAGGGTATGCACTGTTTGATAACTTTTTGAGCATAGCTCCAAATTGTTCTCCAGAATGGCTGTATCCGTTCACAGCTCCACCAAAATGCAACAGTGTCCCAGCCCTCCCACATCCCCTCCAACATTCATCATTAACTTTTCCTGTCATTTTAGCCAATCTGACAGGTGTGTAGTGGTACCTCAGGGTTGTCTTGATTTGCATTTCTCTGATCAATAGTGATTTGGAGCACCTTTTCATATGACTATAAATAGTTTTAATTTCATCCTCTGAAAATTGTCTGTTCATATCCTTTGACCATTTATTGATTGGAGAATGGCTTGAATTTTTATAAATATGAGACAATTCTCTATATATTTTAGAGATGAGACCTTTATCAGAACCCTTAAATGTAAAGATGATTTCCCAATTTATTGCTTCCCTCCTAATCTTGTCTGCATTGATTTTGTTTGTACAAAAACTTTTTAACTTAATATAGTCAAAGTTATCTATCTGGTTTTCAATTAAGAGTTCTAGTTCTTCTTTGGACATAAATTTATTCCATCTCCATAGGTCTGAGAGGTAAACTATATTACATTCCTCTAATTTACTTATAGTATCACTCTTTATATCCAGGTCATGAACCCATTTAGATCTTATCTTGGTATGTGGTGTTAGATGTGGGTCAAGCCCTAATTTCTTCCACACTAGTTTCCAGTTTTCCCAGCAGTTTTTGTCAAATAGTGAGTTCTTATCCCAAAAGCTGGGGTCTTTGGGTTTATCAAAAACCAAATTGCTATAGTTATTGCCTAGTTTGTCTTGTGATTCTATCCTATTCCACTGATCGACTACTCTATTTCTTAGCCAGTACCAAATGGTTTTGATGACCGCTGCTTTATAATATAGTTTTAGATCTGGTACAGCAAGTCCACCATCGTCAGCCTTTTTTTCATTAATCCCCTTGAAATTCTTGACCTTTTGTTTTTCCAAATGAACTTTGCTACTATTTTTTCTAGATCTGTAAGATAATTTCTTGGGAGTTTGATTGGTATGGCACTAAATAAGTAAATTAGTTTGGGTAGTATTGTCATTTTTATTATATTCGCTCGTCCTACCCATGAGCATTTTAAGTTTTTCCAATTGACTAGGTCTGATTTGATTTGTGTGGAAAGTGTTTTGTAATTTAGTTCATATAGTTCCTGACTATCCCTTGGCAGATAAATTCCCAAATATTTTATACTATCAACAGTTATTTTGAATGGGATTTCTTTTTGTATCTCTTGCTGCTGAACTTTATTGGTAATATATAAAAATGCTGATGATTTATGTGGATTTATTTTGTATCCTGCCACTTTGCTAAAGGTGTGAATTGTTTCTAGTAGTTTTTTAGTTGAGTCTCTAGGGTTCTCTAAGTATACCATCATGTCATCTGCAAAGAGTGATAATTTGGTTTCTTCACTACCTACTCTGATTCCTTTTATCCCTTTTTCTTCTCTTATTGCTGAAGCTAACATTTCTAATACAATATTAGCTTCAGTTTTTTCATCTGTAAAATGGGATAATACTTTCAGCAAAGATTACAAATTTCTTTTTTCTTTCCCCCCCTCTCTCCAGGGTGTGTGCCAGCATCAGAATGGCCACACACTATTTTTCCCCCCCAAAAATGTTTCAGGAAGCATCCCTGAGTAATTTGAATAACCTGATGGAGATGACCAGGGGAGAAAGCAAGCTAAGGACCCAAGGACAATCTACCAGAGGAAAGAGGTAATTTTTTAAAAGCTTTTTATTTTTCAAAACATAAGCATGGGTGATTCTCAACGTTAGCCCTTGCAAAACTTTGTGTTACAGTCCCTTCCCCTTCTCCCACCACCTTCCCCTTGATGGCAAATAGCCTAATTTTTACTAAACATGATAGAAATATATATTAAATCCAATATATGTATATACATTTATACAATTATCTTGCTGTACAAGAAAAATCAAATCAACCCCCCCAAAAATGATGAAGAAAATAAAATGCAAGCAAACAACAACAAAAAGAGTGAGAATGCTATGTTGTGAACCACACTCAAGGGAAAGACAGGGTGTAGGAGTGGGAAGATCAATTATTATGAGTCACCCTGAGCCTTCATGGAATTGGGATGTGGAAACTTCCTTGTGTAAAGTCTGAGCAGTGTGCAGAGTGAGCCAGAGCAGGACTAAGAATTATAGAGGGGTGTATTTGAATTTATTTATATTTATCTCAAAAATATAGGGTTTCTCTGCTGTGGGTCAGCCTTTGGACAGCTGGTCTTTGGGGCAAGCTATTTAGCACCATCTGCTGGAAGATGAGGTGAATGGTAGGACCAGGGAAGACAAGGAAGGAACCCAACAACCAGTTTATGACCTGAGTTTCTGAGGAGGGCTGTGGAAGGCAGGGATTGGAGCTGGGGAATGGGATGGCTCCCACCTGTTGGGAGCCAAGAATAGCTTCATCAGGATTTTGGAGGAGAGTGACAAGGAGTGACCATGGGGACATCAGCAGAGAGTGTATCAGGAAACCATCAATATTACACAGAGGAACAACAAGTGGAAGAATAAACCTGAACCACTCATGGCTGGAGCCCTGAACAGGGCAGGAGCATAAGTCCTGAAAATTATATGTCTTTGGGGAAAGGATTATTCATTGCAGGTGGGAGAAAGAGAGACCTGATTGCCTTTTTCCTCATATGTGAATTCTGTTTGCCTTACCTTGTAAAGAAGTATATTCATGTTATAAGCCTTGTGAGTCCAAGTGCTTATAAGGGGAAATAGTGATTACTCTTGAAGTTAGGGTCATAGTGAAGTTCCTGGATTATCTACGTGGGAGCAATAAATCAGAGAAGCACACAGTTTTCCACTCAGGCCCTTCATTATCAGGAGAGAGCTTCTGATAGAAGGCTTATATAATTAGGAGATTTGGGGGTTTTTTTTGGAGGGGCTTCATTTAGTTCTCACTCTGGCTTCCACTTTTTCTCTTCTCTCTCTTCTTTAATGATATAGACTTCCTAGTAATGCTGAAAGTTACTACTCAGGCCTACTATCATCACCAACCAGGACTGCCAAATTTTGCAGCTTGGTGTCTAAGGAGCAAAACAGTATAGGGGAAGCCTATCAGATTTGGAATTTGGAGAATTAGGCCTAAATATTGGCTTTGAGACTTAATACCTGCATGACCTTGGAGAAGACTTGGAGAGACTTTGTTTTTCTGAACTTCAGAAATGGAGCCAAGAATACCTATTTTCCTACCTTATAGAGTTATTTTAGGGAAAATTCTCATGACCTCTTGAAATTACTTCATATTATTTTATATAAAGAGAGGCAGGCTTGTGGATAGAAAGTCAGTCTTAGAGCTAGGAACACTTGAACCCAAGTTATTCTTTTCTAGGAATTTTTTTATTTTTTCCCCATGTCACAGTGATGAGGTCAGGGTAGCAATTCCTAGTTCAAAATAAATATGTAACAAAATCACAATAGCCATTCTCTTCAGCAAAAGGCAGATTTATTTAGGGGAATAAGTTACAGACAAAATGAAGGGATACAATAGACACCGGAAATGGTAAATACAAAATAGAGTGAGAGAGCATATAGTTAGAAAGGAAAGGAATTTGGGAGAATCTATTAAAGGAATAGGCCATGAAGCCTGAGTAGGCCCCATTGACCAATAGACTAGATCCACAGAGGAGTTTAACAGACTAATCAGAATTAGGGAGAGTGAGGAGAAAGACGTCTGTAGAGGGAAGACATTATGGGAAGGGGGACAGAGAGAAACCTCATGATGGGCTTAGTCCTGAAAACTTAGCAAAGATCTTCATCATAAGCAGATCTTTTAAAGGGGAAATACAACCTTGGGGGTTTTTCAGGGAAGTAAAGGCAGAATGAACTCAGAGGAAGGATCCCAGAGCCAGAAGGAAAGCATCTGGCTGACAAGGTAACAGATCTGTCTAAAGATATGCTAATCAATACTCAAAGGTTGTTTAGAGATGCTCCCAGTTTCAGGGATTGACAAAAGAGTTCGATCCTTATAAACACTATACAAATAGGATAGTCTGAAAAATGGTTGTATCTGATAATAGCCATTTGGGTTTCTTCCTGACAGAGGAGAGATTAAGTTCACATCAACAGCAACCTTCTCACCTTGAAAAGTCCACTCTGCCCCTGCAACCTTCTTGGGGAGCATACCTATCCCTGACTTTCTCATACTGGACGTTCACTCCAACCAGGTGGCCCTTTTGTCTCATTAGGTCAGTTCCTCCCATGCCCAGGCCAGCTGTGCCTTAATTCTTTTTTTTCGGGTCCATTTCTGACTCATTGGACCCTTTTCAGTTTCCTCTTATGTTCTATCTTTCTTCCTTAGAATGCAAGCTCCCGGAGGACAGGGACAACTTTTTTTTTTTTTTTTCTGCCTATATTTACATTTCTACCACTTAGTGCAGAACCTGGCATTTTCTAAAAAACTTAGTAAATGATTGTTATTTTGTTCACGTCTCACTTCTGATATATCTATATCTATATATCTATGTATGTATGTGTATATATACATATATATACTTATATGTGTGTGTATATAAATGTATGTATGCATATATGGTGTGTAATTCTGGGGAAATCACTTAAGCTCTTCCAGTGCTCTAGGTAATTCCTTCTCTATGACAAGAATCTGTTATTTTTCACTTGATTCTGGGATTTTCATGTAATTCCACAGAAAGTTCTGTGGAAATGGGAGATAAATCGAGACCTCTCTAGGTATTAAGACATAAGTGAGGGATGTGGTCATTCTTCTCTTAATAGGATTTCATATCACCCACTTGGTCTGAGAAACTTATAGTCAGTGTTCCCATGCCATTCAGATAACTATAATTCAACTTTAATGAGAACAGTTACATAATCAGGTTATTTCATAAACATTGACTAATTATGGTTCCCATCCCATCATCTGTGAAGCTATTAAATGTTATTTTCTTTCTATGGCAAAATGAAGGTTGAAAGGTTAAGCAGTTTGTATGACAGAAAAGAGAAAGAAAGAGAACCTTTGTAATGATGGGTGGGTGGATGTTTAAATCTGATTTCACTAGCATGGGGAACTCTGTCCAACTCTCTGTGACCCCATTTGGGGTTTTCTTGGCAAAGATCGTGGAATGGTTTGCTGTTTCCTTCTCAAGCTCATTTTACAGATGAGGAAACTGAGGCAAACAAGTGTAAGTGCCTTGCCCAGGGCCACACAGCTAGTAAGTGTCTGAGGTCAGATTTGAACTCAAAAAGATGAATCTTTCTGAACTCTCCACTGCCTACCAGATCAGGATCCTGATCCAGTACATAGCTCTACTTCCTTCCCTAACTGCCCTATTAAGATTACCAGCTTTTGAGTAATTTATAGTTTAGAGAATTGCCTGGGGGCACCGAGAGGATTAATGATTTGCCCAGAGTCACACTGCTTTTCTGCTGTCTGAAGCAAGCCTTGAACCCAATTTCCTAACTCCCAAGTAAATCTTTTATACATTATACTACACTTCCTCTCAATTGAAGCATATCTCAGAATCCTCATCTATATCTCAGAAATCTCAATATCCAATTCAAAAATATCTTAGTTCTCTTACTTAACAGAAAAAAACATTGTAGTACACTGAATATCCTAAGACTTAGCACTAAGTCCAGCACACTAAGACTTTTGGGACAACTGGTATACCCTGTGAGAAGAACAACTAGCAAGACTCAGAGCTGGGATTTGAACCCAAGTCCTCCTGATTCCAGTTCTCTTTCTCCTACATCAGATTATCTCCCTGAGTGGCTCAATACTTTAAACCTTAGAAAGTTTTCCATTATGTGGTCAGCATTTTAGATTCTTTGTGATCCCTCTTGGAGTTTTCTTGGTAGAAATAGTACATTTTACAGATGAGGAAACTGAGGCAGAGTGCAATGACTTGCCCAGGGCCTTACACTAAGAGATCAAATTTGAACTCAAGGAGCCTTCCTGACTCTAGAAGCAGCACTCTATCCACTGCCCTTATTTTAGTCTAAATCTGTCTCTGCAACTTTTGTAGATTTGCTTATAGTTCTGTGCTCTGGGGCCAAGGAGAACAAGTCTAATCCTTGTAAGGATCCTTTGGTGGTCCAGTGAACATAAGAAGACAATTCTAGGACTCGTAGGAGCTATCTTTTGTTAGTCCTTGGGTTGGACCTCTTAGGTCCAGAAGCAGGAGGAATGGGACACCAGTTAAAAAGTAGATGGGCTTCCTGAACATCTTAGTCTCTGCCCTCAGGGAGCTTGAATCTACTGGGGCAGGGGGGGATGACCACAAGTACACAGATAAGTAAACAATCAAACATATATATATATATACATATATGTGTGCATGTGGGTGTGGGGGTGTATGTATGATTTTAGAGCTGAGGAGAGTACTAACAAATCGGGGGAACCAGAACTCCAAGAGACAGAATTGAGGAGGAAGAGCAGTCAAAATATGGGGGATGGGGGCTGCAAAATCATGGAAAAGGGAGACAGAATATTGCATGTAAGAAAGAGCAAGGACAATGTTTTGGCTGGAACAGAGTATGTATGAAGAGACTGTGAATTGCTTTAAATGACAATCAGAAGAGTATTTGATCCTAAAGGAAATAGGAAGCCACGGAAGCTTGTGCTGGGGAGCC
>JAJPUD010023002.1:0-20577 GCA_023553655.1 Myrmecobius fasciatus | reverse complement strand
AGAGAGAGAGAGAGAGAGAGAGAGAGAGAGAGAGAGAGAGAGAGAGACAGAGACAGAGAGAGAGAGAGAGAGAGAGAGAGAGAGAGAGGGAGAGGGAGAGGGAAAAAGAGGGAGGGAAGGACGGAGAGGGAGAGGAAGAAAGAAAAAAGCAAAGAAAGAAAGGAAGGAAGGAAGAAAGAAAGAAAGAAAGAAAGAAAGAACAAAAGAAAGAAAGAAAGAAAGAAAGGAAGAAAGAAAAAAAGAAAGAAAGAAAGAAAGAAAGAAAGAAAGAAAGAAAGAAAGAAAGAAAGAAAGAAAGAAAGAAAGAAAGAAAGAAAGAAAGAAAGAAAGAAAGAAAAGAAAGAAAGAAAGAAAGATGTGTGTGATCCTGGGCATTTCACTTAATCTTCTTTTGTCTAAGTTTTCTCAACTCTAAAATGGAGATAATATTATCATATGTCTCCCAGGGTTGTTTTCAGGATTAATTGTGACAATATTTGTTAAATACATAGCCTAGAATATGGCACCTAGTAGACATGTAAAGGCTTTCTTCCTTCCTCTGCAGGGTTGTTGTGAGGAAAGTTCTTTGCACACGTGTTCTAGAAATGTGAACTATTTCAGTCATTGTCTATTATTTGAAAAAAAAAATACTCTGGCTTCTATGTCTCTATTAAGAGTACTCAGCCACCAGCCACCATCTTTTACAACCAGAATAGAAAAGGTAAAAGTAGAGTCTTTTATCCTCTCCACAACTCTTGCATCTAGCTCACTGAGAAGGAATATGTGGAAAGCCTCCTTGGGCTGATTTCCTCTTTTAATAATGAGTCAAGGTATCACTAGATGTTTTCTCAGGTGCCTTCCAGTTTTAATCTCTATTCATACTATTTCCCACTCTATTCTCATTATCCTTCCCATATATTTCTTTCAACATTATGAACCTCAGAAGAGACTGAAAGGTTAGCTAGTCTTACCAATACCTGAAAAATGCCCCCACAGTTTGTTTTTCCTGTTGTTTGTCCTTCCTTCTCAAAGAAGACCATGAAATTAGAGAAGTGAGTTGGATTTAAGTGAGAGAGGACTGTAGAAAGTCACCAGCCTCATTTTCTCTTCCAGAGTCATATGGGTTCAATGGCAAGGTATAGATCAGGATGACTGGAGATATCCCTGCATGCAATGGAAGACCCTGGCTCTGCCCAAAGGAATGCATTTTTGTTGTTATTGTTGTTTTTGGTTGTTGAAACCTCCCAAGACATTTTTGAGTTTATTGGCTATATTTCTTTCTGAAGAACCATATCTTAAAACCAAATCTCTCTAGCTCTCATTGACTGACCAACAATAGGTCTCAGACCAAGCCCCAGATGGTCAGAGTTTGGGTCCTGATTGTTAAAATGAATGTAAATAGTAATTGTTTCTGTTCTGGCTAGAAACCCAGAGGGTCTTCCCCTCCCAGATTGGATGATGATGATGATGATGATGATTACATGACTTAGTACAAGTGGCCATTCTTTGCCTCTATTCTTACCTAGACTTAATTACTGAATGGACATTGCCTCAGTCAAACTGAGACCAAAAGTCCACAATATACATGTCATTACTAAAAGACTTCTGGGGAGAAGAAACATTAACTTTTGTAGTCCATTCTATTTATTATTATTATTATTATTATTGACAGCATTACTTTTTAGGAGTTATTTCCTTACATTCATCTAGAACCAGGAGTATGCTGTTAAATGTTTAACAACTGGCTCTCTGAATACAGTTGACACATTTAGGAATTAATTTAATATTTTTCCCATCCTTTGCTCTAGTCTAGCCAATTAATGAAATAATAAATCAAATCTTTATTGTAGCTTTTACCAAATTCCATGGTGTAAATGCTGAAAATTTAATAATAAGCTTTTGTGAGCTGGTACAAGCTGATTCTAAAACATCACTGGCTGGAACTTTAATAAAAATTCCATCTATTGGGCTACTATCCTCTAGGGCCAAGTAGAAGTAGTTTAAATATCTCCTCCCTATGGCAATTCTTCAAATACCTGAATGCAGTTATCATGTCCTCATCAAACCAGTTTTTTTTTTAAAAGAAGCAAAATAAAATGCAAGCAAACAACAACAAAAAGAGTGAAAATGCTGTGTACATCACCAGATTCTTCAAGCAATCCCTGTTTGACATGGTATCTAAGCCTCTTACAATCCTGATTGCTTTTTTATGGGATGCAATTCAGCCTGTTTATGCCCTTCCTAAAATGTACTAACCAGATATGAATACAATACTTCAGTTGAGAATTTAGCAAGGAAGAGTTTACAAGTGGGACTTAAACCTTTTTTAGGTCTGGATAATATTCCTGTCTTAAAATAATTTAGGATGATATTAGTTTATTTTCATTATCATGTCACACTGTGGATTTATATTGAGATTATGACCTATTAAATTTTCTACACAAATTGTAGTCTAGCTATTCTCTCCCTTCTTGTTCTTATGCAATGAACTCTTTCAAATCCAAGAGTAGAACTCCATTTTTTTTACTTTTTTTCACTATGTATGCATATATATACATACATATGTATATTTGACCCATTATTCTTTGCTAAGATCTTTTTGCTTGTTGACTTTGTTAACTAATATGTTTTCTATCTTTCCTAGTTTCAAGTCATTTGTAAATATGATAAGCCTTTATCCAAGTCATTGAAAAAAATATTGAATAGTACAAGGCTAAGACATTCCCAGTTACATATCCCTTAGATACCTGTCTCCAATCTGGCATAAATACATTAATGGATATTATATGTTTCATTCTCTTCTTCTGAGTGGATAGCTCCTTCTATCACCTCCATTTAAATATGGCTCAAGCCAGCCATATCTCATTCTTTCCAAGGGTCCACTTGGGTCTTCCTCTACCACACTGACCACTGTATCATGTATCCCTTTCCCACCTTCCTTTTTAGCTTACTTTTATGTACTGTCATCCTTCATGAGAATGTTGAGGTCTTGTTCTTTGAGTAATTCTTTGGAGTGATTTTCTTCTTATTTGCAATCCCAATAGTTAGCACAGTGCCTGTCACATAATAAGTACTTAATATACACTTGTTGATTGATAGTTGTCTCACCAGTTCCATTTACCAGGTTTAACTCAGATCTCCCCTTGATGTATCACAAGGGTAGCACAATATTTGTGGCAACTTACATTTATATAGTTCTTTAAGCTTTCCATAAATTTTATATACATAATCTCTTGCAATAGTGTTCTCTTCTCTTTTTTGAAAATTATGACATTTTCTTCTTCAAATTATTGCCACTAATCTTCCTTATGCATAGATCTAATCATGACACTACTCTGCTCAAAAATTATTCAGTGGCTCTCCATTGCCTAAGGAGTAAAATTCAAACTGTTTTCCTGGAATTCAAGGTCTACTATTATCTCATGGCATACTTTCATTCAAATCTAATTTCTCCCTACTCTCCTCTTTATGCAAATTATACTATATCTGAACTGAATTGTTCACTGCACTTAAAACTGAACACAATTGTCGTTCCTATGTACCTTTGTTAAAATAATAGTGTCTATTCTCTATTTATCCTTTCCTTGAATTCCTACTCATTCTTTCAAATGTACTTAATTCAGAAAGGCTTCTCTGATCCTTCTGTTAATATCACCTTTCCTTGTGAAAATAACAAATTTTTTTCTTTAATTAATGCATTTATAACTTTCTTTTTACAGACTTTCAAGGTAATCAATGTATGGATGTCCTTGTAAGGAAATTTCTCTATCAACATAGGATGGCACTTTATAATATATAGTATTGGAGATTTGCCTGGTGCACCTGCCCAGGAATACAGCGCCAGCGTGTTTTGCTGATGAGTTGAACTTGGGTCTTCCTGATTCTAAGACCAACTCTTCATCCAGTATGACATACTTCCTTGTGTGTAACATTAAATTTTATACCTATCTCTGTTAGAGTAAAGTCTACTGGAATCTATTAGGTCTATTAGATTATATATTCTTGAAAACAATGACAATGACTTATTGGAATCTTATACTTCATTCAGCCACTAATACGATGTGGTGTACATAGAGAATACTTAAGAAAGGTTTCTTGATATGGTCAATCATTACATTCCAAGACAATTATTAAACACACACACACACACACACACACACACACACACACACACACAAGTTGGAGTGTTTAGGACTTGAGCACTAGTTCTTCCATCAATTAGCTCTGTCACTTTGGGTAAATAATTTCATCTCAAAGAGCCCAAGTTTCCCCATATGTATACTAAAGGTGGTGGGTTCCAGAATCTAAAGTTCACTCCAGTTCTAATACTTTAGAATTCTATGACACTCTGATGACTGGTAATGGAATATAAATGAAAATAAGCCTATACAATAACATCAAAGTCTTGGGCACTAAGGGCTGTAATTCAAATTTATCACTAACTTGAGACATGGCTATTTCACAAATTATTTTGGTTCCAGCTCTGACTAGATTTTTATCCTCAGGGCATGATTAAACAACACAAAATCAAGGTTCTTAGAAGTGAAGGACAGCATCCAACTCTGAGTTCATTAAATCATAAAGTACAATGAAGAACAAAGATAGGCAAATTTGCATCCTCTGTCTATGAGAGTGTCTGCCTTGGAAAACTGTGGGGCGAGGTAGATATTATTTTGGCCAAGAAAATAACAAATTAGCATCATCTGATACAGTTTGAAATAATGTAGTTATTCCCAAGTAAATTAAATATAATCATATTCACTTGCAATCTCATTTTCATATACTTAAACTTTTAGAGGATAGGAAACATTATAAAACATTACCTGAAATAATCTGGGTTCTTTCATTTTTCCTTAAAAGCTAGGGAGAAGCTATCAACTCAGAACAAATCAGATATTCAAAAGCTACAATAACACTTTTCCTGTGATAGAATGATGTGACATAGTGGATGAAAATCTGCACTTGAAGCCAGGAAGACAACCTGAATTCAAGTCCCATTTTTAACACATACCAGCTCTGTGATTTTTAGAAAAGTTATTTAACATTCTTATGTTCTATTGAGGCAAATCTCTAAGACTAAAGGTTGTAAAGATGTTGATGTGCATTGATGGAGGGAGTTTCCTCACCTGGGAAATCATCATTGTGAAAGTGCAGCTCTAGTTTCTATTGGAAAGTAAGACATTACACTTTTTTTTTTTTTTGGATATTGAAATTACAGAGAGAGCAAAGGTCTCAATGTGCTTATTGTTATTCTTAATGAAAAAAAATTGGGATATTGGCCTTCAGTTCTATGAAGCTTAGACATTGAAGTGACATCCTAGAAATAGATAAATGCTGTGTCTTCCAGAAGAGAGCCAAAATAACCTGTAGGGATGCCCAGAAGCTAAAGCTAGTAATACATGTGATTGGGAGCACTTTTTTATTCCATGCTCTCTGCAAGGCTGATACAGATGAATAAAGCAGAACAAAGAACCCCAACAAAGAAAGGCCCTGAGGAGATACCTCGTGGTACTTTTTCACAGTTTTCCCTGAGGTGCATGTGCAGGATTTCCAGTTGTTAGATCCACAACCACAGTTCCCACCACAGCGCTGGACGAGAAGGCATCGTGGAAAGAAAATGACATTGGTCAGCCTGAGTTCCTCTCTCAGATTGACAGAGTAGTTCCTTGGAGTGCAGCTGTAGCGCTTGACGTCATCATTCAGTCGATCCAGGTCCACTGCAATGTAAACAACATATGTGTGCACAGATGTATTTAAAGAATGCAACTGAAAGCATTTCAGAGCTCACGTGTGTCTGGAGAGCCAAGTCTTGGATGTAAGCCCCACTGCTTTACACACCTAGCAAATGAGGTTCTGTCTTTTCTCAACATCTTAACTGTTTTCCAAAAATAATAAAAAGTTTGACCAAGATCTATAATAGGTTCAAATTTCCTTATGTCATTTTTTATTCAATCTATTTATTTATTTGGGGGGAGGGGTGAATAGAGTTGTGATGAAGATAACTTCCTCTGCAAAGCAAAGCTAAAAAAAGACAAAATAAAAATTAATATTTTTTTAAAATTCTTGACAATAATCTATGGATAATATAAATTATACCAAAAAAATTTTAGGAGGAAACTTGATAATTTTTTAAGGGAAAAAAGTCCTATTTTAAAATGTTATCTTTAGTTAAAAGTGAGCCTTAGGTCAGGAAGACCTGGATTCATGTTCTGCCTCTGAAACTTATTTAATCACTCTTTTTAACACTAGAAGTTACAGTATATAGCTCTATTACTCACCTGAACAGGCAGAATGAATTTTCATGTAGAGTTCTCTTAACCAGTCAAAAGATAAAATCACAATATGAACCTCCTAAAATATATATGTCTATATCCATATATATTCATAATTAGTATCAGAGATGTTTTATATCAACATGTGTGTGCTGGTTTGTATATTTTTTTTGAAATACAAGTTTCTATCATGTTGATGTCTTCATTAAAACCTCTTGCTACAATGAATATTGTGAAATAGAAATGAAAGACATTTATTAAATGTCTACTATGCACCAAGTGTTGGGTAGACAAATAGAAAGGCAAGCTCTGAGATCCAAAGGCAGAGGGGACCTCACCTTACCCACCACATTGTGGTATAGGATTAGAAGAGAGGACTCTGAGGAATTCCTCAAGTTTTTTTTTTCCATTAGCACATCAGTGTAAATTATGATTATTCAATCATGTAATTGTCACCTTGGAAGGAAGGGAGAGCCTGAATCTGAAGAGATGAAGTATATATCCAGTGGGAACAGAGATAGATGGTAACAGCAGGGTGTGTGTGTGTGTGTGTGTGTGTGTGTGTGTGTGTGTGTACAAAGGCTCAAATGCGACACCATGGAAGGAGCTTTTTGGAATATCTCTAGAAGAGCTCTGTACTCTACTGACTTCCACAGAATGCATCTGATCAATGATTCCTGCATTTATTAATGTGATGAGTCAACACTCGCACATAAAAATGGATTCATCTAATTTTGGCTAATAGCCTGAGTTTGTTTGGGGAGATTCTAAGTGTCTACTAAGAAATAATTCTCTAAACTTCTGAATAGATCAAAATGATTTATTTATGTGAAATGAAAATTACTTTCTATTTCAATGTTTTTCAAGCTATAGTCTCAAAATCCCAAAACATAATACTTTTGTCCCTTCATCCATCCATCCATCCACCTAAAACCTTTGGGGACTAGGGACAATGATTTCAAAATATTTCCACAAGAAAAACAAAAGAAGTAATTCTATTGGAAGTCCAATGGATATAGTCACTGTCCTTTAATGCAAATCACTTAAGCAGGGACAAAACATCTAGGCATATTTTTAGGGAGGAAGGAGCCTTGTACAGGAAATGCCCAAAATCAGGTGGCTATTTGTTTCCATCTTTGATTTTCTTTTTTTGGCTGGTCATTGAATCTCCCTGGCCTCAGTTTATGTAGTTATATAAAAAAAAGGAGGTGTGTGTGTGTGTGTGTGTGTGTGTGTGTGTGTGTGTGTGAGAGAGAGAGAGACAGAGAGAGAGAGACAGAGAGAGATTAAAAGCTCTTTGTTGTTCTTCTAGTTCTAGATCCATAATTCAATGATCCCATGAACTGAGACAACCCTGAAACATGATGTAATCTCTAGCTCCCATACTGGAGTATTTCAAAGAGCCCAGACTTTTCTCCTTTAGGAGGAATAAATGGATTCTATCCTAGGATTCAAGGTAAAAGTATAGACCCATATCTATGAGATGTTTTTACATGTTCTTTCAATCCACAAACATTAACTAAGTGCCTACCATGTGTCAGGCACTATTCTAGGTGCTGGACGCTCAAGAGTTGTGTAGTGGAGAAGGTACTAGATTTGGAGCCAGAAGATGCAGATTTGAATCCTTGCTCGGCTACATATTACCTCTGTCACCTTGGACAAGTCTTCAATTTCCTCACTTATGAAATGATGACATTACCTAAGGTCTCTTCCAGGGATTTGTACATAGTATGTGATCAGCAAATGTTCACTGAATTGACTTAAACTCTAGCTCTAAATCCTATAAATGCTTCAGGGTCAGTTGCCCACTTATTTGTAATGCTGCTAAAATCACTAGCATCATTGAAAACAAGAACAGAAAATAGACTTCTCTAAATTTACTGTCCTATAAAGAACTTTTATTGTTAAAAAAATAGTGCAAGAAAATAAAGAAAAAGGCAAGTATGGAAATAGCTTTTGTCTTCCTCACTAAGTTCACAGGTTCATGTTAGGAATTGGAAGGGATCTAAAAAGTCATCTTGTCCAATCCACTTGTTTCAGAGATGATGAAAAGGAGGCCCAGAGGGATTTAGGTGAATTGCCTGGAGTCATATAGGTAACAAGTAATAGAATAGGCTTATTTAACCCATTTTCTCCAATTACAAAGGCCACAGTCTTTCCACTGTACTACAGTAGCTTTCTTTATTAATATGAAGATCTTGTCAAAGAAACCTGTGATATTGAATGAAAGCTTAGATGTATGTGTATGGAGATGTATATATATGCATACACACATATATTACATATACATATATATATATCCATCTATCTATCTATCTATGCTTTGGGTATACAAATGATTTGGTGTCTGGTGGTATGAAATGGGGCTGCATAATCATTAAAGGTAGGGACTATAACTTGCCCTGTTATATGCAAAGTCCAGGATACCACAGGGGCTCAATAAATGCAAAATTATTTTACATAGTTCATTCTTTTGTTTTTGGTTTTGTCCCCTTGAGTAAAGACATGCTGTAGTCTGGCTGTAATCTATCTAGATTTACATTGAATGAACTCTGTCTTGGGAAAGGAACCATTTTATCGCAGCAAAAGCCCTGAAAATAACTGCAAGCCAGCAGCAAGGATTACATAAATGGATTAAGAAGTGCTGCAATCATCTATTATAAGTGTCACCTTGAGATAAATACTGATGCTCATTTTGCTGCTGGCCGTAGGTTATGAGACTTGTGTAAGGGGCTGATAGAGTGGACCAAATCCATTGGCTATGATTATTGGAATAGATTTGGATAACTTTGTGAAATGAAGAAATACTATTAGCTGGACAGAGCTTGGATGGGGATGGGAAAGGACAGTGTCTAGACCCACCCTGAACAGGGCCAGCCAGGCAATTACAATGGCGGGCATGTACTTCTGCTTCAAATACACATATCCAAGTGCATATCCAAGGACAGAACAAGCTACACTGTACTCATTTAATTTGATTTCAAAGGATCCTATAAAACAGCCAAATGTGCTTTTCCAAAAGAACTCCTCCCCTCTGAAAACAGAGAAATGCAGCTTTCCATGGTTGGTTGTACAACTGTTTTACTGTCCTGGAACAGTTCCTTTCCTCATCCAACACAACAGATATTTACAATACAGTTTCATGCATCAATTCATTGATGTGACTAAAAAGTAGCTGAGGCCCAGTGTGATTGGTATGAAATCCATCTGACTTACTGATCAGGGGATTGAAACCACTGAGGTACTTAATTTAGAACTAGAACTAAAAGGTTCTTCTGGCTGGATGCAAATAACTTCAAAGCATTATTACAGACTTTTTGCAAGAGATATTGGATTTCTAGTCAAAAGAGACTGATTAAGCAGTGCACCAGAGCAGGGAGCCAGGCATGAAGCAGTACAGCAATTAGGTGTTTTCAGTCCCTTCATCTGGGAGGGGGGCACTGCTATGTGAGTAACATGGGGTTGAGCCTCCTGGGAAGGAGAGAAACTGTGCTGTGCAAACTCAGATAGAAGGCTTGTGCTTTAATCTATAGAGTTTGGCATTATAGATCAGTAGAGATACTCCTATTTCATTAAGATGTTCATTACTTTCAGCTAATTTCTCCTATTTTGCTAAGGTCTATGTAATTCTGAAGTCACTAGTTTACTGTCATTTTGATTTTGAACCCTGATTTTCAGAGGGATATGTAAGCACTGGTCAAATATTTTTGGTTAAGAATTGACATCCTGTTAGGAAAGCTGAAAATGTATGTGCTATTCACAAGTCTTTTATTGATTTTCCACAATAGCATGATATGACAGACAGCGTCATTTCTACTTTTTATCTGCAGCTTTAAACTACATCTGTGTGGCTGTGTACATCTAGCTTGGAGGGATTCACTGGGATCTGAACCCTTGATTGGAAATGTAAGAACAATTACAAGGGAGAAATCTTTTATTTGGTTTATTCATATTTTTTCTGATATTGTAGAGATTGGGCTTGGGAAGGAAAAGATGTTACATGGTTTTCTTCTGGTTCTTGGCAGAAAGTCAGCACAGTGAATTAAAATGGAGCTATGGTTTTGGAGTCTGCCTCAGATATTTATTAATTAAGTTACATAACCTTAGACGGCTCACTTCAGTAAATCAGTCAATCAACACTTATTAAGCACTGTGTTAAGTGTTGGGGATACAAATAAGAAAAAAGAAAGAAAGAAAGACAATTCCTGCCTTCAGGGAATTTACAATCCAATAAGGGAAGGCAAGAAATAAAAAAATGATGCTGAAAAGTGCAGGGTAAGGGGAAGCTGAGGAAGGTATCTAGTAACTTAAAAGTACATTTAATCCTTTTATGCCTCTATTTTCTTATCTATAAAATGAAGAGTTAGGACCAGGTAATCTATAAAGTTCTTTCCAGCTCTAAATCTATGTTTGTATAATTCTTAGTAAATTCATGGAATTTTGGCCTAAAGCTTTTAAAGAAGGCACTGAGGACAGACAGCTTACTACCATCTCCCTGCTCAAATAGTATCTTTTAGTAAGTGTCTGACTCAAATAAATTCAATAAACATTTAATCTACTTGTTGTACATTGTGTCTGACTCTATATAGCTTCAAAGACATCACTTTTTTTTGTTTTGTTTTGTTTTGGCAAGGATACTGGAATAGTTTGCCATTTTCAGTGTGTCCCCATTTTACAGATATATGAAGAACTGAGACAAATAGGGGTGAAGTGACTTGCTCCAGATCCCATAGCTAGTAAGTGTCAGCCAGATATCAATTCAGGTCTTCCTCTGACTCTAAGTCTGTTGTTCTATGCAGATGAAGCTGCCATTGAATTCTATTAAGAATGAACTAAACTACTGGGACCCCTTCCATGTGCAAGATGACTGTGCTGGACCTTGTTAGAGATTTAAAGTTTAGATAAGACAATGCTCCTGATTTCCTGGAGCATATAATCTTTTGTGTGTTATAATATTACATTGTTCATAAGAATAGCATGAAGCAATAAACGTCCAATGCATTAGAGGGGTACAAGGGACTATATGAGGTGCCAGGGGGAAAGACTATAAGGCTCTATGTCATAGAAAAGTGGGAATCAGAAATCAGAAAGATGGGGGTTTGAATATTGCCTCTAATGCTTTAGGCAATGTGATCAAAGGTAAGTCACTTAACTCCCAGTTGTAAAATGGGGGTGCTAATCCCCACAATACCTGCCTTACAGAATTGCTAGTAAGTCCATAATTTGTGTAAAATGTTCTAACTTTAACTTTAACACTAGGTAAATATATATTATTATTATTATAGCCATTAAAATAATGATGATGATTATTATTTCATCAACTGGAGACATCAGGGAAAAAATTATGGGGGAATTGCCATTTCAATTGAGTTTTAAAGAATAAGCAGGATTTCAACAGAGGGAATGGGAAAGAAACAATGAAAAAAGGCAGCCAAGTAGTAAAGGAACACTGAAAGTAGTCCTCTTTAATTAAAGTAAAGAATAAATTTGACAAAAGTAGAAAATAAGAGTAGGAAGGTAGAATGATACAAGTTTGTGAAGGGCCTAGGACAGGTTAAGGAGTTGGCTGAGTAACTAATAGTGAACCATTAAAGGGTTTCTGCGAATGAGAGATATGACCAGATCTGTGTAGTATATGCTTCCGGAAGCTTTATGAAAGATATATTGGGACCAGACAAGTGTGGTGATGAGAAAATACTGGGCAGCAAAAGTTTAGGAAGGTGGTAATGGGGACCTGTATTAGCAGAGTATTAGTAAGACTAAACAGATGTATGGAAGTAGAACAAATCAACAGAACTTGATAACCATTTGAATGATAATCATAACAACAATAATTTTGTTGGTCAGTCATTTTTCAGTTATTTCTTGTTTTTGAACTCCATTCGGGGTTTTCTTGGCAAAGTCACTGGAGTTAGCCATTTCTTTCCCTAGGTCATTTTAGAGATAAGAAAACTGAGACATACTCCACTGCTTATGTATCCCAAAAAGATCATAATAGAGGGGAAACAACCCACATGCAAGAATGTTTGTTGCAGCCCTATTTGTGGTAACAAGGAACTGGAAATTGAGTGGATGCCTTATCTGAATAAGTTATGGTATATGAATGTAATGGAATATTATTGTTCTGTAAGAAATGATGGGCAGGCTGACTTCAGAAAAGCCTGAAAAGACTTATGTTAACTAATACTATGTGAAGTGAACAGGACCAGGAGAACATTGTACACAGTAAACAGGAAGATTATGTGATGATTGACTCTGATGGACTTGGCTCTTCTCAACAGTGTAGTGTCAAGGCTTCAATAGATTTGTGACAAAAAGTGCCATCTGTCTCCAGAGAGAGAACTATGGAGACTGAATGTGGATCAAAGCATAGTATTTTCATCTTTTTATTGTTGTTTGCTAAATTTTTGCTTTTCTTTCTCATGTATTTTTTATGTTTTTTTGTGCAGCATAATGACTATGGAAATATGTTTAGATGAATATGGGAATACAATTGCACACATTTAACATCTAAGATTGCTTGCTATCTTGGGGAAGAGGAAGAGGGAAAAGAGGGAGAAAAATGTGGAACACAAGGTTTTACAAAGGTGAATGTTGAAAACTATCTTTGCATGTATTTGGAAAAATGAAATACCATTTTAAAAAAAGGAAAAAAAAGAAAACTGAGACAAACAAGGTTAATCGATTTGCTATTAAGTGTGTGAAGCTGGATCTCAGAGAGATGAGTCTGTCTGACTCAAGGCCTGGTATGCTATCTATTGCCCTACTTACCTATCCAACAACAATACTTAGTATTTATAGAGCATTGTAAGGTTTGCAAAGTACTTTACATCAGTTATCTCATTTTACAAGTGTAATTATGGTACCACTGACATAAATGATGAACTCAGAAGGAAGAACAGATATAAAAAGAAAATGTAATGATCTTGGTTTTAGAGATATTGAGTTTGAAGTGCCAGTAGGATATACAGTAGAGATGCCCGCTGGGACCCCAGAAAAGGGATTGAAGCTTGATGCATATATTTAGAAACCATTTTTGTTGAAGTAACCATTGAAACAATGCGAGTAAATTAAATTTCTAAGAGAGAACTTAGAATATTTTATAGGACATATGATCTGGGGCACATTGTAATATAAACCAAATCATTTTAATGTATTTTTAATTCAAGTGAGTTGCTGCTGTACAAATTGGTTGATAAGAAAAAGTTCCAGTTTGACCTTATCCTATGTTACTGAGTCTCTCTAAGAACCATGGGATACCAAATGATTCCTATGATAGCCTTGTGCAAATAATCATTAGCAGAAGATGAAGAGATATGAAAATGAAAAAAGAAATTCTGATATTAAAAAATTCATGGCTTAAAATACAAAACAAAACAAAAAAAGAAAAAAACCCACCACTTATGAATGGAAGAACATTTCTAAAATGTTGGCTTCTTTGCCAGACCAAACATTTATGTAAACTAAAGCAATGCTTTTGCATATGAGAAAGACATACATGATTTTAATATAACTCTTGGATAAGTCATTTCAACTCTTTAATGCTTCAGCAGGGTCAGGGAGAATAAAGTTTGATTCAAGGCTTCTTCAGTGATGAGCTTTAAGACACCAGTTTAACTATCATAGTGGAAGCAGAAGCAAGATTCAAAGAGACTGAGCAGAGAAAATAGAAAGGAAATAGGGGTATCAGATAAAAATAACATTTTTAAGAAGGTTAGCAGGGAAGGGAATGAGAGATGTTGAATAGTAGCTGAATGAAGTAGAAAGGTCAGAAGAATTTTTTTTGTTTGTTTTTCCATTTTCTGTAAGGGATAAGGAGACATGGCATGTTTTAAGCAGATGAACAAGTCCTGGTGCACAAGAGAACCTAGAAAGACAAAAGAGTGAGTGATTTTTGGCAAAGGTCCTGAAAGTGGTAGAAAGACATATAATTATAGATAGAGGAACTGACTTGAGAAAATAATTGGCATGCTTCTTGCTGAGACAGGTGGAAAGGAAAAGAAAATAAATAATACTGAAAAAAAGTTGGGGAGTATAAAAGAGAAGCTGAAGGCATTCTTATTGGATGGTGAGTATTGAGAGGTGTTATTTTTGGTGACTGCACAAACAATATATCTCACAAATAGATCAGTGTATCTTGTCATCTAGTTCAATCCATATAGGAATGGGTATCCCTTTTAAAATGATTCAATCAAGTCAAGTTAGTGAAAGCACTCCAAGTTTTAGGCATATAAATAAAGGCAAAAACATTCTTTTCTCTTACAGATTTCACAGTTTAATATGGGATACCTAGAATGAACATTGACTCTTTTTTAAACAGTATTTTATTTTTCCAAATATATGCAAAGATAGTTTTCAGCATTCACCTTTGCACAACCTTGTGCTGAACACTGACTCTTGAGTCAAAGAACCTGATCTTAAGCAAGTCATTGAACATGCTCCCAACTTAGTTTTCTCATTTATAGAAAGAGGAGGTTGAGTTATTTTACATAGTGATGTTATTAGCTCCCATATTTTCAATTATTGTCTTTATGCAGATGACTCTCAGATCTTCTTGTTCAGTTCTAGCCTCTCTTGGAACAGTTAGGTGTTGCAGTGGATAGAGTGCCACACCTAATAAAAGAAAGACTCGTCTTTTTTAATTCAAAGCTGGCCTCAGACACTTAGTAGCTGTGTGACCCTGGGCAAGTCACTTAATCGAGTTTGTCTCAATTTCCCCATCTGTAAGATGAGCTGGAGGGAAAAAATGGCAAACTACCCCACTATCTTTCCCCAGAAAACTCCAAAGGGGTTCATGAAGAGTTAGACGTGAGTAAAAATGGCTGAACAACAACTATCTCTCTCCTGACCTCACATCTCCAGGTGACTTTTAGGTATCTTGAATAAGATGTCATAACAGACATTTTAAACTCATTATGTCAAAGTCTGAACTCACTTTCCCCACCCCCTCTCCTCCAAATTTTTGTATTATTGTTGAAGGCATCACCATTCTCCCAGGCCCTCAGGCTTGTAACTTAGATGTCATCCTGGATGTCTCAATCTTTCTTACCCTCTATATCCAGTGATCCAATCAGAGTTAAGTCTTCTCCTTTCTACCTCCTTTTCATAATGTCCCCATCCTAGTTTAGACCTTCATCACTGCATACCTGCACTTAAGTAACCTGCTAGTTGTCTCCTTGTCTAAAATCTCTCCATATGCAAATCCATCCTTCATTTAAATGTCAAACTGATCTTCCTAAAATATAAATCTAACTATATAACCCAGTTAACAAAGTACAATGACTGTCTAATACTTTTGGGCTCAAATATAAAATTTCCTATTTGAGTTTTAATGGTCTACATAATTTTCCCCCTTTCTATCCTAAATGTTAATCCCTTCCACATACTTTGTAATATTACCACTGCTACTTATATACATTTATTAAATGATTATTCTGTGCTAATTGTTGTGAATACTAAGACATGAGTGAAATAATTCTTAAGGACCATCCATAGAGGAGAAAGCATGTTCTCATGTGAGTATGCAGAGAATATACAAAGTGAATATAAGATGGTTTGGACGGAGAGGACATCATCAATTGGGGAGACCACAGAAAGTTTTATAATGAAAATGGAACTTGACCTAAGTCTTAAATGTGTACAAGCAATTTCAAGAGGTCAAAAAAAGGGTACATTCCACGTATAGGGAACATTCAGTGCAAAGATACGAGATATGGGAAGATAAGTAGGTTAGTATGTCTAGAATATGAAGACAAAGTATACAAGTACTGGAAAGCTAGGAAGAAACCAAATTGGGGAGAATCTGAGAGGAGTTAATTTTTGATTTGAGAACCATTGGAAAACTACTGGGGCTTTTTGAGTGGTGGAAAAGACTGTGATATGATCAGAATTGCCTTTTAGGAAAATCACTTTGGCAGATGTATGGAGTTTAGATTGGGGTAAAGAGATCTCTGAGAAAAGGGGATCAAATAGAAAGTCTTGCAGTTGTCCTTTCAGAGACCATCAAGATCTAAACTAGGCTGGTGGTGTTCAACTAACTGAGAGCTAGAATTTAAGCTTCAATGAGCAGCTTTTCCTATTTTGAGGCACTTAGGCTGCTGCCCTTGGATTCTACAACTGGTGTTTTGGAAATAGGGCTTATTGTGCCCACTGTGATCTTTGAAGCCCAAATGTGATGGGAAATAGTAAGTGAGTGTGTCCCTGTTGTGTGTCATCTCTAAGATACTAACTAAGGAGTTTCCTTCTGAGCGGATTGGTAAAATAAGCAAATAAAAAATCCTACATATTATATTTCACAGGGCTAGTAAGAGAGAAATGTGGTGGCTATCTAGCTTTTACTGCACATTTTTTAAAGGCTTTTTGCTAATAGATTAATGCATGCAGGGTTTTTCTTTTTCTTTTTTTTTTTTTTGAATGATGAATTATCAATTCCTTGTGAAAGACTTTTTAACAAATTGCCACCTCGGGTTGAAAATGGAAAAGCATTTATTGTCAATGCAATCCTCTGCCAGCTTCGGTGTTAATTCTGTAATTCAAAGCAAACAGCTTTGACAAGCCATTCTCAAAATTATACCTTATCAGTCCACCTTCACTATAGTTGTCCTTTCATCAATCTTTAGTTTGTCTACCTTTTCTTTACTTTGCTGTTGTTACTGGCTTTTGCATGCATGCCCAATTAAACTTTTTCATGGTCTTAAAGATATTCAGTAATCATTCCAAAAGCCAGCTCCAGCCTTCAGAGACTTTGTAAGACACCTAACAAACTTTTTTATAAAATGCTGAGCTCAGTAGCAGCCTTTTTGTTGCAATTATCTTCTAGATAACTGTATGTGGTTCTTCCAGAAAAAAAGATGAAGCAAAAAAAGGTCAGCTTAGGTAACACAGCAGTACAAAATGGTGTGCCAATTAAGGATATCCCTTTTTAAATTGCTTGGCTTTCAACAGCTGGAAAGAGGGGATGTTGATAAAAACACAACTTGATTTCAAAATCTTTTCTCTTTAAGCTCCAGCTCACAAATCTTTATTGGGTCATAAAAACTGATTTGAGGTAACTATTAGAAAAGTACATATTGACTATTCTCTATGAGCAAAGTACTAGATGTGATCATACCTGCACAAATATGCTTGTATAATTAGATCACATAATACACACATATAAATGTGTATTTAAATACATATATTTGTGATAAACACATGCACACACATACACATACTTACATCTACCTTATATTCTGCTCTGTAACTCCAATTAATCTATACTTTCAAAAAGAGAAGAGAGGAAGATAAGAATAAGTATAGTATTTTCTCATAAGGCTAAATCTACGAGACATAATTCCAAATTTAAAATTAGTATGGATGTGTAGTTTATTTATCTTTCAGGAAATGATAATCTCACTATTCAGATCAGATTTCCCATACTGTAAATGAGCACATATTAGCTTAAAATGTGTGTGACTATATAATTTTGATTGGAAATTCAGATGGAAACAATTATGGTATTAGTAAGAACTAATTATTACCAAAAAAGCACCTAAAGGTTTATAAAGTGTTTGACACACTTTATTACACTGGTTTTTGTAACATTTAATGAGAAAAATGTGGAGATTTCTTTAAAAATATTGGAATAAACTAAATTTTAAGATGGTCTTGTGCTGGTTTAATTTTTAAAGTGGAGGGGTTAATGTTTTTCACTTCAATAGAGGATGGTAACTTCTTGGTTTTCAGAAGGCAGAGTGAGGGAGAAATTCAATAAATGGATAGTCAATAAACATTTATGACATACTTCTCCATGTAAGGAACCAAGTAGATTTCATTAAAACTAGAGATGATGGGCTCCCTTTCTCTTAGAAAGGTTTTAAAGGAATGGAGAAGCTCCTAGTAAGTATCTAAAGGCAATGATTATGTTTTTAGCCTGATTTAATGGGACTTATGTAGAACAGAACCATATATATGAAGATACTTAGTGACCCAGATATTCTCATTAAAATAAACTACTACCTGTCTTTCTTTTCTTTTCTTTTGTTCAGATTTCTATACCCGGAGATCAGCACAGTGTCTGGCACATAGTAGACACTGAATAAAAATTTATTGACTGACTGAGCACCTGGTTAAAGAAGCTGCTTTTATTCTGAGCATATTGGGGCTCCACTGAATTAATTAATGGCACCATGAGATTTAACAAGGGGATGAACCTGGGAAAACCAAGACATGCTTTCATTTTTAGCTGGAATAACTGCTAAAACATTAATTAACTGGAGAACTTGAAGGCTGCCTGTTTTCTCTAGTATAGAACTATTATTTGCATCAGAATTATAATTCCTAAATAATAGGAAGAAATCTAATTATGAGAATGGAGTTACAACATCCACTCAGTTTTTCTGTGGAAGAATATGTGAAATATTAGGAAAGTCTGGGAATTAGAGGGGGGAAAAAAGAACCAAAGATATTTCCTCTCCCTCCAATGTTTTCTTTAAAAATTTTATGTGTAAACAGTCACTACAGGATAAATAACATTGTTTTTTTTAACACTTCCTGGCTCAGGGGGTAAGTTGGAATCTGGATTATCACAAATCATATTGAGTAACATAAACAGTGTCCAGGAGCAATTTTTAACGAGTGCCAGAAAGGTTTTATGTAAATAATCTTATATAGATATTTAATGTTTGGCAATATTTTCTTATATTTTATAATACACAGAAGACATAAAGAGAGGCAGTGTGGTAGAGTGAAAAGAACAATGAGTGACCTTAGGGTCAAGGGAAATTGGGGTTGGAAATATATCTCAGACATTTATGAGTTGTATGATCATGGGCAAATCAAAAAAATCAACTAACATCCTGTGACTCAGTTTCTTAACTACAAAATGGAGATAATAATACCCATAAGTCATACTTCACAGGATATTTTGAGAATTAAATAAGATAGTCAATGTTAAGTGCTTTGAAAATAAAGTTCAATACAATGTCCTTTATAAGTATTAATGATTAGTTCTTTGAATATATAGATATTTAAAATTTTATTATTTTTCATATATGCCAATTTGTAGCCTGCTAAGGATTATCCTCAAACTTTCTAGGAGAAAGATATGAACACTGATAGAAATATATTGACTCTGATACAACACTTTGATATATTTAGTTTCTATAGGATCTCTCCCTAAATAACTATGTGTTGTTGCTCTTCAGCCATTTTAGTCATGTTGAACTCTTTGTGATCTTTTCTTGGGTTTTCTTCACAAAGATACTAGAGTGGGTTACCATTTCCTTCTCCAGCTCATTTTACAGATAAGGGATTGAGGTAAACAGGTTAAATGACTTGCCCAGGATTATACAGCTATTAATTATCTGTGGCCAGATTTGAACTCAAGAAGATGAGTTTTTTTGACTTAGGCTCAGCATTCTATTCACTATTACCTACCTAACTTCCCCAAATAACTGTTCCTGCTAACTAGAATCTTAATTTTTAACATGCTAACTTTGTATGATTCATCTATTCATTCAAACCATTGTTGTTTGTCCTTCCTTCTTGAAGAGAACCATGACATCAGGGAGGGGATTCCATGACATGCAAGTGAATTGAATGTAATTGAGGGAGAGCTGTACACTTTCTCCTCCAGACCATCTGGGTCCAGTGGCCAGATAGAGACCTGGAGGACTACAGATGGTCTTAGATGCAGTGGGAGACCTTGGACTTGTTAAGCTAAGGTATTCAACAGTATTGAGGCCCACCCATTAAGGCTAGGGAGCAGACCTATTAGTTTGCTTGATCCTAAGAAGGACTTTTTTTTCTTCTCAGCAAGAATGATGTCTAAGCCTGCAATTTCACTATTTCAAATAAAGAAATTATTGGCGAAGATCAGCAAATGTTTTCTATCTGAAAAGTCAAAGGCAGAACTTAACCTGGATGCTTTTTAACCCTGAGACTGGCTTTCTTTCCACTACAACATATTTCTTCTCATTGTGGAAAACACAGAGATGAATTAAGACATAGCCCCTGAACCTAGGAAGGTAATTATCTAGGAGATGCATGGTGTACATACAAGTATAATAAGAGGCAGAATATCATAAGTGGTACTAGAGAGGTGCTATCAGGGTCTAGCAGAGAGAAAGAAATTGCATATATCTGCAGGTAAAGGGGAATATTCAGGAGAAAGGAAATGTTTTCAAGTGAGATCTTCAAATATAGGTGAAACATCAAATATGAGATAAAGGACATTTTAATTAGGGGAGCACTACTAACAAAACCTCAGAGGTAGAAAGGTTTGTGGAGAATAGGAAATAATCTAGTTTTGCAGCAAGCCAGTCTATAGATTGCACATGGATAAAAA
>JAJPUD010023001.1:0-20577 GCA_023553655.1 Myrmecobius fasciatus | reverse complement strand
GACTTGGATAAAGATATAAACATTAAGCTTATCAAGAATGCAATAGATCAGAGGGAATAATAGACGTACTTATAAGGAAACTGGAGGGAAAGGGGGGAAAAAGGGGGTGGGTGGGGCTCTAAAGGGGAAGGATTGTTTGAGGGAAGTGGTTTTCAAAAGCAAAATAGTAGGGAGGAGGGAAAGGGGATAAGAAAGAGAAAAGCATAAGCTAGGGTAAATAAGATGACAGGAAATACAGAATTAGTTATTTTAACTGTGAATGTGAATGGAATGAACTCTCCCTTAAAGCAGAAGCAGATAGCAGAGTGGATTAAAAACCAGAATCCAACAATATGTTGTATACAAGAAACACATCTAAAACATAGAGATACATACAGGGTGAAGGTAAAAGGCTGGAGCAGAATCTATTATGCTTCAGGTGAACAAAAAAAAAGCAGGGGTAGCAATCCTGATCGCAGACCAAGTAAAAGCAAAGATAGACTTAATTAAAAGAGACAAAGAAGGAAATTATATCTTCCTAAAGGGTACCATAGATGATGAAGCAATATCAATACTAAACATATATGCACCAAGTGGTATAGCATGGAAATTCCTAGAGGAAAAGTTCAGACAGATGCAAGAAGAAATAGACAGCAAAACTATAATAGTGGGGGATCTCAACCTCCCTCTCTCAGAACTTGATAAATCAAACCACAAAATAAATAAGAAAGAAGTTAAGGAGGTAAACAAAATGTTAGAAAAGTTAGGTATGATAGATCTTTGGAGGAAATTAAATGGAGACAGAAAGGAGTTTACTTTTTTCTCAGCAGTCCATGGAACTTATACAAAAATTGACCATGTGCTAGGACACAAAAACCTCAAAATCAAATGCAGGAAGGCAGAAATAATAAATGCATTTTTTTCAGATCATGACGGAATAAAAATCACATGCAATATAAGGCCAGGAGAAAATAGACCAAAAACCAATTGGAAACTAAATAATTTTATCCTAAAGAATGAATGGGTGAAACAGCAAATTACAAACACAATTACTAATTTCATTCAAGAGAATGACAATAATGAGACCACATACCAAAATTTGTGGGATACAGCCAAAGCGGTAATAAGGGGAAATTTTATATCTCTAGATGCTTATTTGCATAAAATAGAAAAAGAGAAAATCAATGAATTGGGCTTGCAACTAAAAAAGCTAGAGAAAGAACAAATTAAAAACCCCCAATCAAATACCAAACTTGAAATCCTAAAAATAAAAGGAGAGATTAGTAAAATTGAAAGTAAAAAAACTATTGAATTAATAAATAAAACTAAAAGTTGGTTTTATGAAAAAACCAACAAAATAGATAAACCTCTAGTTAATTTAATTAGAAAAAGGAAAGAGGAGAATCAAATTGTTAGTCTCAAAAATGAAAAGGGAGAACTTTCCACCAATGAAGAGGAAATTAGAGCAATAATCAGGAGTTACTTTGCCCAACTGTATGCCAATAAATTTGATAACCTAAGTGAAATGGAGGAATATCTACCAAAATATCGATTGCCCAGATTAACAGAAGAGGAAATAAATTAGTTAAATAGTCCCATTTCAGAAAAAGAAATAGAACAAGTCATTAATCAACTCCCTAAGAAAAAATCCCCAGGACCAGATGGATTTACATGTGAATTCTACCAAACATTTAAAGAACAGTTAACTCCAATATTATATAAACTATTCGAAAAAATAGGAAATGAAGGACTTCTACCAAACTCTTTTTATGATACAGACATGGTACTGATACCTAAACCAGGTAAAACAAAAACAGAGAAAGAAAATTATAGACCAATCTCCTTAATGAATATTGATGCAAAGATCTTAAATAAAATATTAGCAAAGAGATTACAGAAAATCATTCCTAGAATAATACACCATGACCAAGTAGGATTTATACCAGGAATGCAGGGATGGTTCAATATTAGGAAAACTATTAACATAATTGACTATATTAATAACCAAACTAACAAAATCAGGACTTTCTCAGTACAAGTCTAGCACCTGAACCACTAAGCTACTTAGATACCTAAAGCCTGTCTATATGGATCACACATCTGGCATTACTGAAGAACGTTTGAAACAAAAGAAAGAAGATAGGACATGCATTGTAATGCTTGAAAAAACAAAAAGAAAACAAAACAAAAGAAAAAAACAAAAAAACAAAAAAACAAAAACAAAACAACAACAAAACAACAACAACAACAACAAAAAACAATTTGACCAAATCACAAAGTATTGAAGGAGGGGTAATATAAAATGAAACTGGAAATACAATGTTGCGAAGAGATTTAAAAGCTCAAAAAAGAAGAAAAGAAAAGAAAGAAAAGTAAAAATGAGTGCTAATCCTTTGATTCAGATAAGCATGCAAGCATAAGGAAGTTGCTCAAGTTGCTTACAGAGCTAATTGACAGTCAAATCTTTTAGTAGGGAAAATAATTTTGTCAATAGGGTAAAGAATGGATTGAAGTGAGGTAAGTTTTGATATAAGGATACCAATTAGAAGACTGTTGCAATGATATAGGCCAATGTTAATGAAGGATTGAATTAGATTGGTAACTATGTAAATTGAGATAATTTTTTGACTAAGGAAAAATATTGATGTAAAGAGCAAGATTTGATAAGTGAAAAAAGAAAGTGAGTGAAAAGTCAGGGATAAACAGGTTAAAAACCTAGCATCCTTAAAATGTTAATAATTTTTAGGTTAAATAAAGAAGTTTGGTAGAGTACTAGGTTTAGGGGGGAAAGAAACTTCATTTTTAGTATGTGTTGAGTTAGACATCTTCATGAAATGTACAAGAGCAATTGGTTATGTGCAACTGCAGCTCAAGGGAGAGAATGTGAACTGGATATATAGGTATACATGAGTAGTCTGCAAAAAGATGATAATTAAACCCATTGGGAACAACTGGGATCACCATTACTAAGAAAAACAATGTAACAAGAAAAAGGAAAAAAAACCTGGAAAATCACATTTCATTCTATTGTATAAAGCAATAAAATTTGAAGACATTCTGCATATTTAGCAGGAGATATTTGTATTGAATTCCATATGCCAAGATCATATTCATTTATATATGTTTGTGAAAGTTTGTTTTACTAAGTGTATGCAATTCTTGCTCCTAAAAGTATTACATATAGATTGCATGCAATTTATTTCAACTGAAATTTTCTACAAGTCACATCAATTCATTTCAAAAGAAATGCAATAGTTCTAAATATTAATAAGATAATAATGGAAAAGGAATAAATTAAATTATACTATAGAAAATAGACAACATATATTATGTTCTATAGTTATAAAAGTTATGGCAAAAGAAATGAAATCAAAGGGAGGAAAGAAAGTTCGTTTTCTTCTTTTGAGGGGTGTCCCTCATTTGAATAATATAAGCTAATTTTCCATCATGTAAAATACGAATGAGCAATCAACAATGAAAGGTATCCTTTAGTGACCTTTGTTCTTGCATTTCGGTAATGTCCACAAGAAAAAAACAATCTTATTCAAAGGTTCTTTTATAACTTTTACATAAGCCACTAGGTTTCAATGTGTTGGAATCCTAGGATTTAGCAAGAATTTTCTCAGCAACAAGACCAATGATCTCTTTTCATTTAAAACAGAGGGTCCATTGCAAATTAGTACAATCCTAATTCTTACCAAAAAGGAAAAAAAAAAGAAAAGAAAATATTCGGGATGTCTTCAGTCTTACTCTATTATTGAAATCAGGGTTTTCTGAAAACATTTTCTACATTCTAAACTTTAAAATACAGAGAGAAATATACTGATCATATAATTGTTCCTCAAAAATGAATGGGAACAAATGTAATTGTTACTTGATTTACCAGGCCTTATTTTTTGTTGTTTGGGGCTCCTTTCAGTTCATCTGATAGTTTTTTTAGGAATTATTAAAATATAACTTTTGTTACACACATGCCATTATTGTGATGATATAAAATAGTTTCTATGGATACTAATTGTTTAAACTGCTGGCAATCCTAAAATGAGATGCATGTATAATAATACAGAGGAAGCAAATTTTCATTTCCAGAAAAAATCAAATCAACAATACTTACAAAAAGGTCAGCTATTAGAGACCTCCCAGGAGCAAGTTACCTATGAATCATTGAAAGGTTACCACCTGAATGAATAAAAAGAAACATTAACATAAAATATCAGCTTAGTCCTGTAAACTTCATTGTCACCCAGCTAGCTGAGGGTTAATCACATTTGTGTCTTTGTAAAGTCAAGTAGTCCAGTTCATTCTTTTTTTTCTCTATTCTGCAGAGATTTCTTTCTTTCTGGGCTATTAGGAAAAAATATTTTTGAATATCACTCTTGATAGCTATTAAACTGCTCTGACCACAATTTCCAGATTGGTTGCTTTCTTCTTATGAATTCTAGCCTCCCTCATCTATTCAAAAAGCAACTACAATTAAAGTAACTACAGTTAAACTCGGAACTACAGTTCCAAGTACCTATAACCAAATTATGTTATCTTGTTTCTATTAGTTTAAAAGGTATGATAAAGACTAAATGATGGGAATTCTAAGTAGGAACAAATGTTCAAAATAAAGGAAAAAAAACATGCCTTATTATTAGAGCTACCCAGACATACAGAAAGCTACATCAGGTAACATTGAACTGCCCATCACTAAAAGTATTTATATGAAATTTAAAAATCACTGGGAAGTTATGAGGTATACCATACTTAATTTGAAGTGCTAGTAATTATAAGATTCTTTGAATTATTTAGATTCATCAAGATAGTGAAAGATATTAGTTTTACTAATTCACATGTTAAGGGGCTGTTACTTTTTTTTGCTTCCAAATTCTAGTTAAGAGCTCCAGTTCAAAAATGTTTTAATAAATGAAGAATATGTACAATGATTCTACCATAAGGCACGAAGCATACTTAACAAGAAGAAAAATAATAGTTGTAATTTATATAGAAATTACATTTTATAAAAAATTTTGGAAGTATTTAATACTAACAAATTTTTGAGGTAATATTAAGTATTTACTCTATACATGAGTAAATAAACACAGAAAAAGCTAAATAATTTGCCTGCAGTCATACAGTTAATCCTTATTAATAGCTGAATTTGCATATTGAAATTGTCAATAGTCAATAAACCTTTTTAACACCTAATAAATGTCAGTTTTGTATTATAAGATAGAAATGAAAAGAGAGGCAAGAGATGGACCTTGCTCTAGAAGAGTTCACAGTCTAATGAGAAGAGTACAATCTTTCTGAAAGCAAAGTTCAGTTCTCATTTCACAGTTCCCTATTCTCTAATGTTTATTTTTTGCAAAAAGCCTTATATCTTATGATCAAAATTGAATTTCACTAGGGCAATAAAAATTAACTATATTGCATTGTGGAAGTCACATATTAAAGAATTCTGGAGAAAAACAGTAGCAGATAATGCTACTTTCAACGAGAAATTCAAAGCATAAAATGCCATAAAGAGACCAGATTTCAAGACTGAAGAGAAATAAAGCATCAAACTTTTGTAGCTGAAGTGAACATGGCATCTACCACATGGCTTGGTGTTAAATTTTCCTAGAATTTACATATATACATATACATACATGTATGTATACATATATGTATATATATGAAAGACATGATTAATATTATGCATTTAAAATCTGAAATATCAAATTTAATTTCCTATCATATCTTCCCATCACTAAGTGAGGAAGAAATTAGGTTTGATGATCTATCCAAATTGAATAAATTAGGAATTTCAAACATATTGGTTTGCTATGTATATTAAATAACTAAATACAGGTTTCTGTATTTTAAGTTGTTTCACCATGAGTTCAGAATATATATTTACCTGTTTATGCTCATCATTGTGTGCAGGATAGATTGTAGAGAGGCATAAGGCATCAGAAGTTATCTTGTCAGTGCATAGAGCACTGGGCCTGGAGTCAGGAGGACCTAAGTTCAAATCTGATCTCAGACATAACATGTACTAGCTGTATGACCCTGGACAAGTCACAAGCCCAATTGCCTCAGGAGAAAAAGAAGCTATCTTGTGAATACTTCCACTTTTTACAAACGATGAAACTCAGATTCATAAAAACAAATAATTTGCTCAAGATCATACAAGTAATAAAAGGCAGAGTTGAGATTCAAATTGACTTCTTTGATTCTAAGTCTGGTGGTCTTTCTAGTACATTTTATTTTCTCTGTGCAACTTATAAAAGCCTAGATTGCAGTGTTCTCTGCCAGATTTCTTAGATTTAATATTTCCCTAATTCCTTTTATTTTGTTCTTCCATCTTTCTCTTTTTCCTTCTCCATCCTTTTTCTCCCCCCCTTTATATTTCTCCTTTTTAAAAAAATCTTATACTTCATACTTTGCATAAACAAACAATACTATGGAATATCTCTAATCCATTTTTGTTATTACATATTTTTTTTCTTTTTTTTAAATTTTATTTTATTTGCATAACATATGTGTGGGTAATTCTTCAACAATAACCCTTACATAGCTTTCCGTTACAAATTTTTCCCCCCAACTCCCCACCCCTCCCCTAGATGGCAGGATATCCACTACATGTTAATTATGTTAAAATATTGGCAAATCGAATATTACATATTTTTTTCAATGAAACATTGCACAGATGGAGATGATTATTGTTAATATTTTAATAAAGAATAACAAATTATTGAGTTATCAGTGTTGTGTAGACTCACTGAAAGAATCATTTGTACAACCTTAATAGAAGCCAAGACAAAGGAGATCATGTATAACTTCTCCATTGTCCATATAGTTCTGGTTTCTAAATTTGTTCCCCCTACAATTTTGTATTGCTTTTGTAAATCACTTCATTTCTGTAGATAACTACATGATATTTTTATTATTGTCTTTTGTCTTACTTTTGTCATCTTTTTGCAGCTTAGGTAGCTGTCACAATTCATTTTTTTTAATTTTATTTTTTATTTTATTTGCATAACATATGTGTGGGTAATTCTTCAACAATAACCCTTACATAGCATTCCGTTACAAATTTTTCCCCCAACTCCCCACCCCTCCCCTAGATGGCAGGATATCCACTACATGTTAATTATGTTAAAATATTGGCAAATTGAATATATGTATACATATTTCAAAACTTGTCATTGTTGTGCAAGAAAAATCTTGTCTACACAAACGATATATCAGATAAAGGAAACACAATGTAAGCAAACATCAATCAAGGAGTATGAGAATGTTATGTTGTGGTCCACATTTCACATCCCTCTCTCTGTGTGTATATGGCTTTCTTCAGTGAATTGGAGGTGGTTTGAAACATTTCATTGTTGAAGAGAGCCATGTCCATCAGAATTGATCATCATATAGTATCACAATTCATTTTTATGTAGCTATCTGGAGACGATGGTTGGTTTGGAATTTTTTTTAATGAAATAAACGTTAGCAAGGTCATTTTCATAGATTAATTCAAAGCATTTTTAGGCTAGCTCCAGTAGATGCCAATATAATGGGGATGCTATGTCATATTTATAATTAATTTTGATTTATTTTGATAGATCTTAATAATTTGAAAATAATTATTGCTATTTTTATTATTGCCATATACAATAATGGCAATATTAAAAAAAACAAATTCTAGGTGTTTGGCAAGATAATAGTTTATTCTTAATTTTTAGTATATCAATATTAACATTGAAATTATTGTAAACAACTGTTTCACCTTGGTCCAATTAAATTTTCAAGAATGTTTTGCAATTTGAAATATAATTCCCTCTAATTTGGAAGGGATATTCAATTATTTTTAGGCATTAAAGATAGAAAAAAATCATTAAGAGCTAAAATTACCTTTCTGAAGGATAACACATTCTGAAATCATGAGTCAACATTATTGTATTTTGCTATGTTATAAAGATTATTTTCCCATAAGGACATCAAATGTTCATATATTTTCATTATATTTGGGTCCATTTTACATATTGTCAATGTATAATTGAACCATGAGTATAAGGCTAAGTAAAAGGCTTTTCTACTGTTCCCTTGTTAAATCTGCACTTATCAATAATGCATGTTTCCTTAATATTAAACTTTGTATAATATCTGATAACGATGATCATTTTCTATCACTATCATGAATACCTCTGCCTTTCTAAAAATTTGATTAATTTAGCAAGGAAACAATAGAAATTATGTAATTTGCAAAAAATCCAACTTGCTTGATAGAATTATTTATTATTATTATTTGACAAAAAAATCGATCTATTTATTCTGTTTTATGGGGTTTACATCGCAATAATCTGAGAACCAAAAAAATAGATAAAATGATTATTCTGTATTTGAATGAAAGTATTAGAATGTGGGCTCATTTTCATTAGGTTCATTGGAATCATCTTCCATCAAAGTCCAGTAGCAAACAGAATAGTGGGGATAAATGGAATCCTATCAGCTCATCTTTTTCTTGATATTTGAGATTTATATTACCTCTTTCCTCCCCATTCTACAAAGGTAGTAGATTGCATATTGAAATTGGTGTTCTATTTATTTTATTTTTTAGTAAATTTATTTATTGTAATGAACAATACTTTATGAATAATGTTGGATGAGAAAAATCAGAACAAAAGGGAAAAGCCATTGGAGGAAAAATAAATAAATAAATATAACATTGTTTATTTACATCCCGTATCCTTATTTCTTTTCTAGGTGCAGATGGCATTTTCAGTCCAAAATCTATGTCAATTGATTTGGATCACTGAAGCACTGTGAAGAAGTAAATCTTTCATAGTTGATCATCATACATTCTGGCTGTTATTGTGTACAATGTATTCATGGTTCAGCCTGTTTTGCTCAGCAATGATTTGTGTAAATCTTTCCAGGCCTTTATAAAATCAAATTGTTCATCATTTTTATAGAATAATAATATTCTATCACATTTATATACCATAACTTTCTCAGCCTTTCCCCAATTGATAGACATCTACTCATTTTCCAATTCTTTAATACCAAAAAAAGAGATGCTACAAATATATTTGCACATGTGGCTCCTTTTCCATCATTTATGATTTCCTTGGGATACAGATCCAAAAATGGCCCTTTTATTCATGTAGCTATTTAGGGATAAAAAAATTCCTTTAAGAGTCACTTTGGCTTCATACTATAGGTTTTGTTATGTTTTCTCATTATTGTCATTCTCTTGGATGAAATTATGGATTGTTTCTGTGATTTGTTGTTTGACACATTGATTCTTTAGATTATTTAATTTCCAATATTTTAGTCTTTCTTTCCTTGGCTTTTTATTGAATATAATTTTTATTGCATTGTGTTCTTAAAAGGAAGCATTTACTATTTATATTTTTCTGCCTTTGATGGTAAGGTTTTTGAATATCTGGATTCCTGCCCTTGATATACACTAAAAGTGTGACTATGGATAAATCATCTAACTTCTCAGAAACTACAGGGAACTGGTAAGTTACATAATTGCTAATCTTCAAAAGGGAAAATAATTCCACTCGAAGTTTTCTACATCAGTGATATTGTATGTTTGGACAAAATATAAATGTAGGTATGTATATATGATTATTAACTTTTTAAATTCAACTGACTATATTTTGTTGTATTTTGGCAACATATTTCGATATATGAGATCTACCTGGAGATCTTTATGCAAAAAAATAATCTATTATTTATTTTGCTATAGGCAGGACTTTTTTAGTGTGGGGCTGTCAGAAAGAGAGACAGACAGACAGACAGGCAGGCAAACAGACAGTCAGACACAGAGACACACAGAGGGACACACTCACATAGAGAGAGAGAGATAGAGAGAAAGACACAGACACAGAGACACAGACAGCAATATAAAGAGAGAGACAGAGAGAGAGATTCACTGAGTGAGACAGAGAAATAGGGACAGACAGAGACAAAGTCAGAGACAGAAAAAGAGAGACAGACCTGTAAGTACAGATAGATATAGATACATGTATAAATACACACTCATATAATTATTATTTACTATATACAAATAAAAGTGAAAAAATGACTTTTTATGGGTTTATTTATAAAAATGAAAAGCATATCACCACACATAATTATATTTATCACTAAAAATGTGTTATCAGAGGATACCACTGCATAAACATCTGAATTCAAACAAAATATAATAGGTATTTTGCTTTATCAAATAGACAAACAAGCCCTTTATTATATTCTTACAGAATTTCATTAGGAACACAAGCTATGCTATAATTATTGGAATGTATATTTAAATATTGAATGATACATTTTGTATAATAACAAGCAATCTTTTTTTTCCTGGAACATGTCATTTGTTTCAATGAAGAAAGACTATATGAATGACAGGAATTAAACTATAACCAAGTAAGTGCATTTGTCTCTCTTAAAAGCTTTCTGAATTTTTCACATACTATTTTATGTATTATAAATTTTACTTATTTTCTTCAAGTATATATTCAGATATATTTTAAAATTAGAATTCCATTTTATTTATTTCAGTGTTGTTTGACTTTATTATTTCTTTGAACTTCATAATAATGAAGACACAAATTATTTATTTTACTTTAAAATAAATATGAAGAGCACATTTTGAATTATAAGGTCATTTGAAATAACTATTTTTCTTTTTCATTTTAATAAATACTATTTTAATAATTAGCACCACATAATTAATTTCTATCACTCATAGTATTTTGAGCTACTCTCAAAAAATTCTTTTTTTAAATTACTCATCATTTCTACATTCATCTTTATTTCAAAAAAGCAGATTTTGATTTATGGATATATCTACACATTCATACACATATATTGTAATATGCAAAAAATAAAATGGAATGTATTTCAATAATTTAAATAATAGCTTTACGTGTCTGCTTTTCTTTCTTCTTGTTCCTATTCCATTCCAAAGAGGTCCTCTAAAAATTGAGAACATTTCTAGGAACTATCTTTCAGATGTTGCAAGCAATTGGAAGAAAATGATCTTTTTAAATTCTCAGATCAAAAACTCGATTCCTTTTTGATCACTGGACTTTCTTTTTTTAAATTAATTAATTAATTAATTTTTATTTGCGAAACATATATATGGGTAATTCAACCCTTACAAAGCTTTCTGTTACAAATTTTTTCTCCCTACTCCTTACCCCTCCCCTAGATGGCAGGATATCCACTACATGTTAATTATGCTAAAATACTTGACAAATCGAATATATATATATATATATACATATTTCCACACATCATTGTTGTGCAAGAAAAATCATATCTACAAGAAAGAAACATTAGATAAAGGAAACACAATGCAAGCAAACCTCAATAGAGAACATGAAAATGTTATGTTGTGGTCCACATTTCACATCCCTCTTTCTGGGTGTATATGGCTTTCTTCAGTGAACAATTGGAAGTGGTTTGAAACATTTCATTGTTGAAGAGAGCCATGTCCATCAGAATTGATCGTCATATAGTACTGTTGTTGCTGTGTATAATGATCTCCTGGTTCTGCTTATTTCACTCAGCATCAGTTCATGCAAGTCTCTCCAGGCCTCTCTGAAATCGTCCTTCTGGTCATTTCTTACAGAACAATAGTTTTCCATAATATTCATATACCATAATTTATTCAGCCATTCCCCAATTGATGGGCATCTATTCAGTTTCCAGTTTCTAGCCACTACAAAAAGGGCTGCCACAAACATTCTTGCACATGTGGGGCCCTTTCCTTCCTTTATGATTTCTTTGGGATATAAGCGCAATAGAAACACTGCTGGGTCAAAGGGTATGCACAATTTGATAACTTTTTGAGCATAGTTCCAAATTGCTCTCCAGAATGGCTGGATCCGTTCACAGCTCCACCAACAATGCATCAGTGTCCCAGCCTTCCCACATCCCCTCTAACATTCATCATTATCGTTTCCTGTCATTTTCATCACTGGACTTTCAATTTAATTATCAAAACACAGAGGTGCTTCACATTATTCTCGGAGAAATATAACTCTTCTTTTGAATTTAAACTACTAAATAGGTCCTCAATATTAGTAACATGAATAACAAAATAACCAAACTGTAATATATTTATAAGCCCCTTCTCCAAATTTTTTGTTAAATATAATTAAACAGAGGGAAAAATATCTTTTTGTTCAATTACTTAATATTTATATTCTCTATGTAGTAGCAAGTATAAGTGCACTAAAATTGTTTCATTTCTCAAATGTAATTATTGCAATGGGCTGTTCCTAGTATATCAGGATGATGCTATTTACTCACCATTAATAGTACATTAATTTTAAGTAGCAGCAATCTATCATTTATTGATGTGGTCATATTTCCTTGAAGGATTCTCTTTGTAGCATCTGTCCAGTATTAAAGGCACAGGTGGTCACCATGGAACATATCACAACTAATTGGTCATTCAATTAAACTTTGATCTCATTAGTAGCATAGTCTAACAGTCTGAATTACTTGTCCATAATTTTTCAAACTTTTTTTTAACATTTATGATTTGTTATCTAATTTGATAATGTATATAAATTGTTTAGAAAAGTAAAAGTGCTAAATAATTTTGAATTATCATGCAGCCATCATTTCACAAAAGAAGATATTGTTTATATATTTCTATCATTATGCTACAGGGACTTACTTAACTTAATTATAACATAGAGACTATCTTGCTGAATACAATGTGTATACATGCCAAACCTAGAGTATTAGTGGGATTGCACAATTTTGTTTATAAACCACAATGTACAACTGGAGTCAATAATTTGAGTGACTAACAATTTAATTTAATAATAATTCTGTGACTAATGATTTAAAAGCATAAGACTGATATTGTAAGTTTTCAAAAAATATTAGAGAAATTGTTACAAATTAAAAAAAATTGAAACCACCAGAAAATATATGTGTCAATCAGGAATTTGTGGCAAATATTTAACAATCAGTTCTCTGAACAATTTTTTTTGCATATATAAATCTAAACATCCTAATTCACAGGTTACTATTTCTTTCAAATAGACAACAAAATCATCATGAAAATTAGTTTTCCTTTTTTTTTTTCCTGCCTTCCCCCTGCTTTAGAAAGCATTACCATTAGGCCCAAAAGAGATATATGTGTGTATTCATGTATAGATGTATATGTATGTATATGCATATATGTGTAAATATATATTCATATACTTACATATGCATGCTTATATACATATGTAAGTATATGTAAATCATTCTACATATATTTCTATTTATAACTTCAAGCTAGAAAAGGAACACAAAAAAACTCAAATAAATACAAAATTAGAAATTTTGAAATTCAAAGGAAATATTAATAAAATTGAAACTAAGAAAACTATTGAACAAATAAAACAAAGAGCTGGTTTTATGAAAAACCAACAAAGTAGAAAAAACCTTTGTTAAGTCTGATTTGAAAAAAGAAAGGAAAAAAAAATTATCAGCAATTAAAAGAAAAAGGGTGAACATACCACCAACGAAAAAAAATTAAAGCAATACTTAACAGCTACTTTGCCCAACCATATGGCAGCAAGAGTGACAGTCTAAATGAAGTTGATGAATATTTACAAAAATAAAATTTCTCAGATTAACAAAAAAGGGAATAAACTACTAAAATATTTGCATTTTAGAAAAAGAAATTGAACTATCCATCAATGAACTCCTTATGAAAAAATCTCTAGGGCAAGATGAGATGGATTTACTAGTGAATTTTACCAAATATTTAGAGAAAAATTAATTCTAACACTATATAAACTATTTGGAAAAAATAAGTTAATAATGAATCTGCCAAATTTCTTCTATGAAATATAGTACTGATATGTAAACCAGAAAGAGCCAAAATAGAGAAAGAAAATTATAGATCAACCTCTCTAATGAATATTCAAGTAAAAGTTTAAATTAAAATATTAGCAAAAAGATTACTCCTTATCAGCAAGATAATACACTATGACCAAACAGGATTTATACTAGGAGTATAGGCCTGGTTTAATATCAGGAAAACTACTGCCATAATGGACCTTATCAATAGCAAAGCCAACAGGAATTGATTGAGATGTGAAGTGGTACCTCAGAGTTCTCTTAATTTGTATTTCTGTTCTGAACAGTGATTTAGAGCACTTTTCATATGATTATAAATGGTTTCAAGTTCTTGTTATTTGAAAAAAATGTATTTTTTTTAAAACGATGTTGTCAGGCATTCTTTTATAGTGTACCATGAACCTAGAAATTAGAAGAATGGAAAGAAGACCAATAAATAACAGCAGCTAAAAATGATTAACAATTTAGAAAGATCTAAAAAAGATTTATGTGATTTATAATAAGATTAGGGGCAAAATAAAGTTACAAATTATTTTTCTGGATAGAGATGACATTTTCTATCCAAAGTTTATTGCAACTACCTGGCATCATAGTTGCTTATTGCATAATCTTGCTGTTCCTGTGTGAAATTCAACATCACATCACATAAATCTTAGCTATGTTTAATTCTTTTTTTGCTCTTATTTTTTCTCTCCCATGTTTTTTTTAATTTTGCTCTGATTTTCTCTCCCAAAAATATCCATAAAGAAATATGAATTTTAATAAAGAAACAAAATTATGGGCCTATTCCCTTAATGAATGTTAACGCAGAAATCTTAAATGAAATATTAGCAAAGACATTATAGCAACTTATCACTAGAATAATACAGTATTACCAAGTAGGATTTATTCCAGCTGGTTCAATAAAAGAAAAACTATTAGCATAGTTGACTGTATAAATAACCAAACTAAGCATTTTACATTCTTATTCCTATTAAAAGCACTTCAAAGCATAGGAATAAATGTAGTTTTCTTTAAAATGATAAACAGCATCTATATAAAACCATCAGCAAATAACATATGTAATGTTGATAAAGTAAAAACATTCCCAATAAGATCAAGGGCAAAATAGTTACCCACTAATACTCAGTATTATATTAAACATATCTTTAGCAAAAAGGAAATAAAAAAGAAATCAAAGGAATTAGAGTAGGTAATGAGAAAACAAAATTATCATTCTATGTAGAGATGATGATTTAGTTAGTGACTCCTAGAGAATCAACCAAAAAACTACTAGAAATGGAGATTTCCTCAAAATGAGTAGCATCTAATTAAAACCACCAGCAAGCATCATATGTAATTGGGTTAATTAAACTAGAACAATTCCCACTAAGATTAGGGGTAAAACAAGATTCCCATAATCCCCATTATTATTCAATATGGTATTAGAAACATTAGCTTTAACAATAAGAGAAGAAAAAGAAATTAAATAAATTAGAGTAGGTAATGATGAAACCAAATTATCACTCTTTGCAGATGACAGTACACTTAGAGAATCCTAGAGAATAAACTAAAAAACTACTGGAAACAATTCACAACTTTAGCAAAGCTGCAGGATACAAAATAAATCCACAAAAACCATCAGCATTGTTCCATGTTACTAACAAAGCCTAAAAGCAAGGGATACAGAGAAATTCCATTCATAATTAGTGTAGATAATATAAAATATGTGGGAGTCTACCTGCCAAGACAATGTGAGAAAATATATGAACAAAATTAGAAAACACTTACCACACAAATCAAGCAAGATTTAACCAATTGGAAGAATATCAAGTGCTCATGGGTAAGCCAAGATAATATAATAAAAATGACAATTCTACCTAAATTAATCTTCTTAATCTGTGCCATACCTATCAAACTCCTAAGAAATTATTTTACAGAGCTAGAAAAAGTAATACCAAAGCTCATCTGGAAGACCAAAAAATCAAGAATTGTTGAGATCTGCGGATAGTGGAGGAACTTCAGAAAAAAGGTCATAAAAATCTTTTGACTGTGAAAACTCTGCTAAATCTGGACTGGCTTTTCCATCTCCTCTATGGGCTGGCAGTTTCTTGAGAAGTTGAGACATGACAAGCTCTTGTTATCTCCTGGATTTATAAGCACTAATTAATACCTTGGCATGAAAAAATGTGTCTTAGGGTTTAGTCCTTAGTGTTAGATAACTTCTGCCTATTTTCTAAGGTCAGTAGAGGCATATGTAATGACAGGATAATTTTGAAAGTTGGCACCAGGATGTCTGACCATCTGCAGTTTCAGGATGTCCTTGGAATCATAAATATGACAGAATCCTGTCATATACTATTTCACATAAACCAGAGACTTCAGGTATAGATCCCCTTGTATCCCATTCCCTAGAACAAAGACATTCCTAAGTCATTGACACATGTGCGGTATATACTCTGTCTTATGTAACCCTATGGTATATAGGTGCCTGGTATTGATCAATAAATTGAACACAGACTCAGACTTGGACTCGTACGCATACCTTTACCTTTCCTTCTGAGTCATTGCCTCCCTCAATCCTCCAGCAGGCCCTGGGATTTTCCTGACAACCAGAGAGAAACTCTACAAATTATTTTAGTGGAATTAATGAAAAAAATGCAAAAGAAAGTGACCTAATTTTACCAGACCTAAAACTATTATATTATAAAGTACCAGTCATCAAAATCATTTGGTGCTGGCTAAGAAACAGAGCCAATGATCAGTGGAATAGGTTAGGTACACAAGACACAATGGTCAATGACTATAGTAATCTAGTGTTTGATAAACCCAAAGATTCCAGCCCTTTTTTCTGCTCTGGAACTATGAGATGTGTTCTGACCCACTGTGGCTGTAAGTTCTAGTGTGCTAAAGTAATAGGGTGCTTTCTCAGTGTTAGTAAAAAGACCTTCTGTGAGGTTTTTCAAGGCCCCCTCACCTTACTTACAAATCTTTCCCACTGACATTTAAGTTGTCCTTGCTGCTGATTCAGAGTCCCAAAGACTGTTCTTCCTTTTTTGCTGGTGCTAGGGCTGAGGCTCCATTGGCATGTCCTACACTGGGAGTGCATGGTAGAATCCCACCCTGCTGCCACAGATCTTTCTGGCTGACTTTCTGTGTTGTTTTTGGGTGGAAAAGTATTCCATTCTGTCTTTTTCTGTGTTCTAATGTTGTAAAATTGTTTAGAATCATTATTTAAAGGAACTGGGAGCAGTTTGGTGAAGAGGTTGGCAAGTCTTGCCTTACTCCACTATCTTGGCTCTACATCCTAAATAATTTTTATGCAGATACAGATCTAAACATAGGGAGATAATAAATGTTCATGTGTAGAACAAGGAAAAATGAAAATTCAACTTGGGATAATTGACTTAATCATTGTCATACTAGTTAAACTGTGAAAACATTATTCTAGAGAGCTAGAAAGCATAATGATTTATTTTTGGCATAATACAATGATAAAAGGTAATGATATCAAAATAATCATTTAAAAATAAAACATTATTGCAAGACAACCTTATATTACTAAATCTCAAACTAAAATAAAAAGTATAAAACATATATGATACTGATTAGTAGAGTGACTGATAAATGAAATGACACAATGTACAGAAATAAATGACCATAATGATCTGGCATTTGACAAACCCAATGATACAAGATATTGAAGCAAATACTTACATCTTTCTAGACACACACACACACACGCATATATATATTATATGTAAAATTTGGAAAAATGCTGGGAAAACTGGAAAGCATTTTTGCAAAAATTAAGAATAGACCAATGTGTCACATAGTATACCAAGATGATGTCAAATTTGGTATATTAATTACACATAAAATGTGAAATAATATCTAAAGTAGGTGAATATGAAAAAGTCACATCAAATCTTTGTAGAAGGGAAATGCTTATGACTAAACATGATATAGCAAAGTTAATAGGAAGTAAAATAAATTATTATGATTACACATGAAATTAAAAAGGTTTTCCATGAACAAGGCAAATGCAGTCAAAATTTGAAGAAAAGTAGTAAATGTTGTGGAAGGAGCATTCCACCAAGTTTGTTTGATAAAGATCTCACTTCTCTAATAAATTGGAAACTTAAACAAATTAATAAAACAATAAAGAATCTTTATCCAATTGGTATTTGGTCAAAGTTTTTAGAGAAAAAAAATCAATCCATAGTAAAAATTTCTTGCTAAAGAAACAAAAGACTGAATGACTCATTGTGAAGGCATACACAGAAAAGTTATGAAAAATCTAGAAGAGAGGGAAAAAGCAATAATAAGAAAAGCAAACATATTCTTTGTACAAGGAAAATATATCTTCTTAACTGCATAGAAAGATGGAGGAAACTTAATTTTAAAGGGCATTCTGAGGAGCAAGAGTACCACTAAATTAACTTGAACACCATAATGGAAGAAAAAATGCAGAGAAATTGCCCAGGATTTTTGAGCATAGAACTGCAAGTTCAAGTGAAAAGTATTTATAGAATGCCCCTGTGTGAGTGCAGGAGAAAGAAAGAAACAAAAAGTAAACAAATGAAAACAAAAATGAAAAAAAAAAAAAACTATGAGACAAAAGGTACTTAAAGCTAACATATAACATAAATTCTGCAAGTACCTAGGAGTAATACCTATAAATATTTAAAGAAAGAAATTTAAATATTGCAAGATTATTCTAAATCCTTCAGAAACTACAGGATGGAATGGAATAAACTATAAACTTTGTTCCAATCATTAATGAAAAAAATGATTTTCAAACCATTCCTAAAAAGAAGACTGATCTAAAAATTAATTTTCAAATACCTCAGATATCTCCAAAAGAGAGAGAGAGACAGACAGACAGACAGACAGACAGAGACAGAGACAGAAACAGAGACAGAGACAGAGAGAACATAGGATGAACAAGAAGAAACTAAAATCTTTAAAACAGTCAAATTTCTACTTGGGAGTAACATTATCACAAACAATAAGGGTATTTTCTTCCCTTAAAGTTAGTTGTATCAGAAAAGTGGGCCAGTGAGCTAGATTGACAAACTGAGAACAAGGAAACCATTTAAAACAGAAAACAGAAAAATGCTATTTTCAAAACTTCATTTCCAAGACATATAGCAAGACTAAAGAAGTACTAGGTAAGTTGATGGGAAATAATTTAAAAAATGTCTAAAATGTATGGAAGAGGCAATATAAATGATAGAGGAAAAAATAATTTAAGAACGCATAGATAGGGAAATTTAGAAATAATTAAAACAAAGTAAAGAGAAATAGAGGATAAATGACTGTACTGATCATTGAATTCAGAATGAACAAAAGGACTAAATAAAATAAATAATTAAAATCATGAAGAAAAAAAATTAAATTTAACACAGCTCCAAAATGAGGAAAAGACATCAATGTTAATATGTTAATATTAGAGGGGAAGAGAGCCAGTGGGAATAGGATTGATTTAAACAAAAACAAGTTAAAATAAAGCTAAAAAATTATCAAAATGATAAAAATAGTAAAAAGTGCCCTTTTAAAAAAGATAAATAAAATTGGTAAACTTTTATTCATTGTTATTTAAATGACAGTCAAATAAACAAAACAAAAAGCAAATGAGCAAAAATTAAAATAATAATAAGGCATTATCAGAAATCCTTATATACTCATATCATAACAAATCACAGAAAAAATAAAAATCATAAAATCACATAAAAAATGTTTTCAAAGATGAGATATCATTCCTTCTGGGGGTGGAGCCATAGTGGCGGAGATCAGACAGGAGTCTCTGTAACCTCCTCTAACCTCCCCTCAAACCAACAACTTATGAAGCCTCTAGACTGATTCTGAAGCAAAAAAATCCACAATATCTGGAGAACAACATGATTCTAGAAGAAGATACTCTGGAAGAACCTCAAAACAGGTCTGTTTTAATTGGGCAGGGGGTGGCCTACTGAACCCAGACTGCAGTGCAGGGAGACCGGGGCAGGGAGCTGGAGCAGGGAGCTGGAACAGGAGTCGGAACAGGAGTGGGAGCGTTGTGCTTTGCACACACCTGGGAGTCTTCTGCAGGCCTCTTGGAACAATTTGTCCTGATTGTGGGCAGGTGGTTTGGAGGGTCTGCCTTTTGAGGGGGATAGATTGTGAACAACTGAACCCCTGATGAGCATCGTAACTAGCTGCCATTACACAGCACCTTAAAGCAATTAATCAAACAACAGGACTGATAAGCACCAGAAATAATTCAATCAGCAGAACCTCCCCAGGGTGAACTAAAGCAGAACTGCCCAGCCCCTGACATAATTCAATCAGCAGTACTGCCCAGTTCCTGAAATAACTCAATCAGCAGAACTGCCCCAGGGCAAATTAAAGCAGCTGTCCCACCTTTGCCCTAAACAGACCTCACACCTTTAAAAAAAAATGAATAAAAAACCAAAAAGAGCTCTCACCATAGACAACTTTTATGGAGAGAGGGAAGAACAGACCTCAAATCCTGAGGCCCCTAAAGGTAAAGCAACTCCAGAAAAAGCCCCAAAGAGAGACATAAATTGGTCTCCATGTCACAAGGCTTTCTTTGAAGATTGCATAAAAAATCTTAAAAGAGAGTTAGAAGAAACATGGGGAAACGAAATGAGATCACTGCAAAATAAAATAGAAAAAATGGAAAAAGAATGCAATGAACAAAAAAATGTAATTGGTCAATTGCAAAAGGAACTAAAACAGTAACTGAAGAAAATAAGACATTAAAAATTAGAA
>JAJPUD010023000.1:0-20577 GCA_023553655.1 Myrmecobius fasciatus | reverse complement strand
TTTTTTTCATTGTGGCTTTCAGGGAGTCCAATAATCCTTAGATTGTCTCTCCGGGATCTGTTTTCCAAGTCAGTTGTTTTTCCTAGGAGATATTTCATATTTTCTTCTATTTTTTCATTTTTTTGTTTTTGTTTGACTGATTCTTGAAGTCTTATTGAGCCATTCATTTCAATTTGTTCCATTTTAATTTTTAAGGTATTATTTCCTTCAGTTATCTTTTTTAGCTCCTTTTGTAACTGGCCAATTGAATTTTTTGGTTCATTGCATTCTTTTTCCATTTTGCCAGGTTTATTTTTCAGTAAATTGTTGTCTTTCTCCAATTCACTAATTTTGTTTTTCAGTGAATTGTTGTCTTTTTCCAATTCACCAGACTTATTTTCCAGTTTTTCACATCTCTGTTGCAGGGCGATATTACCTTCTTGCACTGTTCTCAATTTATTTCCCCAATCTTCTTCTAGCTCTCTTTTGAGATTCTTTATGCAATCTTCCAGGTAAGCCTTCTGAAAGGGAGACCAGCTTAAGTCCACCCCTGTGGCTTTATCTGGGATTGTTTTCAGAATCTCAGGATCTGGGGACTGCTCTAGTTTCTCTCCATAAAAGCTGTCTATGGTGAGAGCTCTCTTCTTCTTGCTCATGAGGTTTAGCTGAAGTATCAGTCACCAGCAGGGAATTCTGCAGCAGCAGCAGGGATTTCAATTTGCCCTGGGGCAATTTGCCGAGTTGACTTCTGGTCTGGGGCTGATCTGGCTAGATCTGCACTAGGACCACACTTTCAGCTGCTCTCAATCCACCCTTTATCAAAGGTAGACCTGCCAAAGCACCTGCCCGCAAGCAGAGCAAAGTGGCCCAAGCGTCTCCCAGGGACTTCCTGGAAGCCTAAAATTTTCTGGTGCGTTCCAGCCCCAGACTTGCACCCCACCTGTGCCCTGGTGTCTGAGCGCTGGGAGCTGCTCGATCCCCTGCCCGTCTAAAACTGACCTCAGAAGTTCCTTTAAAGTAGATTGTTGATAGAAGTGTGTTCTAGTCCAAGTGTTTGGTGGTGCCCTCACTTCAAAACCAGTTCGGAGGCTCAATTTGTCTGGGTTTGAGGGAAGGTCTCAGGAGCTCAGAGAGGATGCTGTCTGCAGTTCACCATCTTGGCTCTGCCCCCCCAAAGTAACTTTTCTTAGGGACATTTCATTAAATATTAATGTATCTTTTAGTTTGTTTATCTAGTGTTTATCTAGTGTTATCTAGTTGTTATCTAGTCTAGTTCTAGTAACACTAGTTATCTAGTGTTTATCTAGTGTTCAAAAGGATTTTTTTCCTCACTGAGATGAGTGTTTTAACCCTCTCAGAATTAACTCTTTTAAATATGGAAGCTATGAAGTGTTACACCCTTTGTTGTTCTCTCCTTACCCTTCAATACCCCAAACTTGAATTACTTCTATTATAAGAATGATACAGATTTCTTTCAGAGGGGTTTTTCTTAAATTTAGATTTGTGATATCATTTAATGTTAAGAAATTCCTTGTGGGGAGACATTCCACCAACTCATATACTCAAATAGTCTGTAGCTTATAGTCTTAGAAAGTTACCTGAAGCATTGATAGGTTCAGTGACTTTGTCATGGTCATACAGATGGTATACTAATAAAGTTCTTTACCAGATACTCCTTGACTACAAGACTGGTTCTCTTTATTTCAGAGAAGAAACATGGGCTTCAAACATTTCCAGTACAATGATAATTATTTTCTCATTCTTCCTTTATCACTCTTGTTTCCCTGACATGACATTTTTATGTCTGCCAGTCCAGTTGACTCAGCCTTAGGCTCAGCTGCTGCAATTTGCATAATGAAAAGAACTTATATTTTGATTTCCCTTTAAGGTTTACAAATTTATACATATTGTCTCATTTGATCCCAGCAGCAACTTAATGAGGTAGATACTATTTTGTGCATTTACAAATGAAGAAGCTGAAGTTCAGAGAGTTTAAATAAATGGTCTTTCACCACACAACTTGTGGGTGTCAAAGAAAGAATTCAGACCTAAACTTTCTCTCCAATATTTCACTGCCCAATTTCTATGGCTCTATTTCTGTGTATTTCAGAGGAACAAAAAAATCTAGGAATTTTGAAAAACTCAGATAATATGTCTGTTCAATAAATGAACTTCAGATCTGTGAAATGTCCCACAGATGTTGGGATGTTTCTGTATGAGCTCCATACATGAGAGTATATCAGTAAGTGCATGTGTGGATTCTTCCTGGATCCTATGGGTTTTTCAGTACCATGGATAAAAACTGGTAGGGGAAAAGAATGTTTTTGCTACTGCTTTTCCTTTTTTCAAGCCTAAAAATTCCTTTATATGTACTGAGCCCAACATTTTGATTTATACTGGAAACCAGCTTCTCTACACTAGGAAGGCATCACTCCTATTCTGAAGAGGTGATTGCTTCTTCCATAATCACAGATGAGACTTGCCATTACTTGAAGAAAACTTGAATTCCAATTTCTGTAGGAGGCCTTTTCTGGTTCTCTTCTTTTACTAACCTCCACAGCTAGTGCTTTCCATCTGAGATAATCTTTCATTTACACTGTATAAATCATGTATGTTTGTGGTTATTTTCATGTTTTCCTCTTTAGAATTTGAGATCCATCATTAATTCATTGTTGGTGGAGTTGTGAACTCATCTAACCAGAACTAGTGTAGTTCTGGAGAATAAGTTGAAACTATGTCCAAGTGGCTACCAAATTCTGCAAACCACTCGATCCAGCAATACCACTACTAGGTGTGTATTTCAAAAAGATCAAAGAAAAGGGAAAAGGATGTATTTTTTACAAAAAAAAAATCATAGCAACTCTTCATTGTTTTATTTTGTTTGTGCTTTATTTTGCAACATGGCTAATATGAAAATATATTTTGCATGACTTGACATGTATAAACTGTCAAGGAGAAGGGTGGAGCTGGAGAGAGGGAGAGAGTTGCCAGGTAATCCAAATTAAGTAATTTGCCCAGAGTCACATAGTTAGTAGGTGTCAAGTGTCTGAGCATGGATTTGAAGTCAGGTCCTTCTGGCTTCAAAGCTCTGCTTTATCCATGGTGCTATCTAATTTCCCATGAGGAGAGAATTTGAAGTCAGATTAAAAAAAAAGATAGATTATTAATTATTTTACATATAATTGGAGAATATTTAATGAAATATATAAAATATTTTTTAAAAAAAGAATTTGAGCTCCTTGAGCTCAGGAACAGTATTTTTGCTTTTTTGATTATCATTGCTTGACACATATTAAGTGCTTAATAATTCTGTCACTAGGTAATTTTAGAATCCATCATGAATTTACACCTGCCCTAGAGCCACAATGCCATCTTGCTACTAGTAGATATCATGACCAAGATGCCAATCCATTGTACCTCAGAAATTGATATAAATCAAAGTTTAATTTATTGTTTTATTGAATGTCTAGAGTTAAATGTGCTGGCAATTCATGTTAAACTTAAAACTGCACGTGTATATTTATTGATGGGGGGATGCTCAGCTGACAAACATTTAGTAGCACACTTCCATGTTGCTTTGTAAACATTGCTTCATCTCAACAAGAGTCCATTAGAAGTCTTGGGAAATATGGGATCATTGAACTGGAGGCTTGGTGACCAGAGGCTAAAAATAGTAAATAGTATTAATACAACACTAAAATATGCAAAGTTGTTTATGCTATTTATACTTTTTCAGCCTCACTACATCTTGTTTAAGACTGGTTGAGATGGCACATCTGGTTTTCTGGGTCAGTTGAACTTTACCATACATGCATACTAGAGACTGGGGCCATAATAGACTATTGTCACTCCACATTAAAATGTTAATTACTAGGTTTGCAGATATTACTATAATCTTAAAACTGCCTTTCTGAAGTTACCCATTTTCACTAGCTCACAATCTCAAAGTCTGGAAGAGGAGGTAGCAGAAAACTCCTTATGCTACCAGTTACTATTCTGCAATCCCCCAAAAGACAAAATATCACTAATACAATTCAAAAGGGGAAACCGGAAAACAGTTTTGTAGCTGCTGTTCCACTAACTTACTTGAATGATTGTTGGGAGGACTATATCATCCAATCCCTGCATACAGACCTTTTGAGGCCTCAATTGGCCTTAAACAATATCCATTAATAAATATTATGTGGCAGTCTTTTCCACTCTCACATCCCCAGTGAAGACTTTTCCCCATGCCCAGTGAAGACTCTGAACTGCCAGTCCTTCTCCTTGGTGTTAGTACCCTGGACATTGGTTCCAAATTATAACATCACACAATCACAGATTTGGAATTCAATTTTGTTTAGCTACCTTACAGGTTTGAAAGAGATCAATTAACCTGGAGGGGAATCCTCTCAATTGGAACAAAATGTTGTCTTTAAGGTTCATTGTAGACACCTGTTATGTCTTGCTGTTTCCACATCACTGGAGTCTGACCTTTTCAGATTGTTGAACAATACTGAAAGCCAAATGATAAGCAAAAGACATACAAGACGATCTTAGCCCAGAGCATATAGCATGTCACTTTTGTTTAACCTGATTTGAGTCATATGGCACTTTTTGTTTACTCTTTGCCATTAGAGATATGAAACAGTTCTGTAAAGAACTCTGCAGAAAAAATAAATCCTCACAAATCAGAAAATCCTGAACTTATATGCTTGTGTTGATTTTCCTATTATCAGTTAAATCTTGTTCTGCAAAACTTAAAAAAAAGCTGGCCTCTGAAATATTTACTCATTTAACTGAAAACAATCAAACCAACAATAAGAAGCCACTGAACATGCTGCAAAGGAAGCCAGTAAGATGAGCACAAAAATAAAGGAATTAAATACTACTTGAACATGGACTAGAAAGACACAGGGTGAATTAAGTGAGCAAATTACCATGATTGTTTTAGATAATATTAATAGAAAATATCAGTGCTTATTCACTTATCGGCAGAGTTTGCCAGAAATGGGCAAAAGTAGAAGAACAATAATTCACTCCAGATAAAATAATAAGATTACTAAATGTCACTGAGAAATGAGAAAGTACCGAAGGCCACTAGGGATGTGAATATAAGCCTAATGGCATAGTGAATAAAAATCTGAAAATCCTGGGTTCTAATCTAGTCTGGTCATTTATGAGCTGTGTGGCTGACCCTGAGCAAGTAACATTTATGTGCCTCAGGCAACTTTCTGACTATCTGGTGCATAATGTACACAACAAATTCTGGTTCATTGAATATTTTTTCCACTGAATTAATAATGGGTCTTTAAGATATGAGAAGGGGATGGAATTAATAAATAGAGGCAAGAATAGAGAACATCTAATGGTTTTTCTTTTTCACCCAAAAGATTATCTAGTTCTGAGACTTGTGAGACAATGCATATGCTTAATTTTTTTTCTCTCAGAAGTGAATTTTGATAACCTTGTAAATAATTATTTTTGTGGTCTTAGACAAGATTATATGCCTTTCAATGATCTACATTAAAATGCAATTGGGGCAGCTGGGTAGCACAGCGGATAAAACACCAAGCAACCAATGTTGAGATAGTATTTAATTCCAATTCCTTTGACTACAGAGTAATGTTCTTTCTATTTTAGCACTTTGTCTCCTATAATATTATGTAACTTTTCCTGTAAACAAACTAAATCATTCCTTGATATATTGTATGATAAATTTTATGCAAACTAAAATCCCAGAAATATCTATAGGTTGCAGAAAAGAACTCTGACTATGCCTCTTCCCATCCCTGATTTTTGTTTTGTTCTTATCACCATTTGTCCTTCAATGAGCTGGATTTGCCTGGAAGTACTTTAGATACCATTAGCTCCAAAGGAAGTTATTTTCAATATTGACCTTCAGAATGAAGATATCAAAGTGAGTGATACTGTTGGGGTCCACTAACCCTGAAGGAATTATTACATTTTTTAATACAGCATTTTCAGTTTAGGAAATATTTACAGAAACATTCTATCATTTAATACAATTCCCTATAGCAACCTTTGCATCATGAAGTTGGACATAAAAGATGATTTTTGTTTCTTAATGGCCCCCATCCATAGAACAAACTTAAACTACCGCACCATTGTTACATCCCTTTCTGTTACATTTTAGATTCATATTCTTGAACTAAAACAGAAAGTTGTATTCACCGGGCCATTCTTGCACATCATAGGAACTCTTCACACAATAATTGTATCATCGATATGAAAGAAAATAATGCATGTGAGTGACCAGTATAACTTAATTCCTTCTCTTTCTATTACCTTGAGTTTTAGACTTTGTCATACTTAAACATTATATGTTTCAAAGTTCTTAATCTATAGCATAATGGGAACTAATAATATTTCTTTGAGAAGGAGTTGGTAATACCTGGAATAACATATTTCCTCATTACTGGAGACTTTTTCCCTCATATATAATTTAAAGTCTGTATATTATTGTTGAAACTTTTTTGCATTCTTTTCTTCTGTCCTCATAGAAAGATAAAGATTGTTAACATTTATTTTAGTCAGTATTTACACAATTTGTGGTCATTATTAGATCTCACAAGCTTCATATTTCTGGGCTAAATAATCTTAGTAAATATTTTTCCATTACATTTTTAGATATTCACAGTATGATATATAGCCATAAATAATAGACTTTATCAGCAATTAAACATCAGGAAACAATTTCATTGATGGGTAAAAGTAATCCAACCTTACATTAAAAATGCTTATAATACTTGAAAAATACTGACAGATGCTACTCAAGAATCCTTACTATTCAGTTATTGTTCCCTCCAGAAAGCAATATGTGAAAGAACTGAATAGTAAAAAATAAAGCAAAAATTTATCAAGGAATTGGGATAGGCACTTGAGATTTAAATACAATTTTAATTATCCTGACCTCAAGGAACTTAAATTTTAATGGAGCAAAAAACATTAATACAGATCAGTGAATATAAATTGTTTTTATTAGAAGAGAATACTAATAACTGGAAACGAGGAAGGCTGCACATAGAGATGACAACAGCATGGAGTCCTTAAGGAAGCATTAAAAATCGTACTAACTAGGGAACCTATCAGTAAAGAAATGAAATAACTTAATGGTGCATCCTTACCACAACAACTGGTGGTTGGAGCTACAATTCTTCTTAATAATAAGAGCTGGAATTTATATAGTATGAAGTGTTGAGTATACAAAGACAGGCAAAAAGAAACAAAATCTCAAGAATTTCAGAATAATAGGATACACAACAAGTAAATAAATGTACACAAATATAATATATATAGGGATAAATTTGGAATGGTCTCAGAAGGAATTAAGATTAGGAAGGACAGGAAAAGTTTTCTTGATGATGATAGGATGTTAGCTGGGTCCTGAAGGAATCTAGAGAAGGTAGGAGGCAACTAATTCTGAAATGACTTCCATATTGATAACCAGTTATTTCCTACACATTATAATATTTTCAATTTAAAATGTTGTGATGCTGTGTAGTGTTTACAACATCAGGTGCCTTCATATTCCCTTACTAAAGAATATATTTCTAAATAATCACGTGGATTTTGACTAATTTACCAGATTTGGCTTTTAAAGAAAAAAATCCCAGACTATATATTTAAATATTTTTCTTCATCTTCCCACCTTTATATTGAAATTGCCAAGTATAAACATATATATTGATCTAACTCTGAGACTCTCCTAAAGTTTTTCATAGTTTCTTCCTAAATATTTTTTCCAAATTAAGATGTGTCTTCTCTCCCTTTCATCCTACTGAGAAAGTAAGAAAAAATTAAGCATAATATTGTGGACATGATTCATGTGGGAATTTATTTTTGAACACTCTGAGGTCATCATGTCTTTATCAGGATATATCTATTTGGTCAAAAGACCTCTGGAGTCTTGTTTAGTGATTGTGATGATAAAAGTTTATAAACTTTGCAAAGTTGATTATCTTTTCAAAATTGATATCATTGTATAAATTATCCTGATTCTGTTCACTTCACTCTGCCCCACTTTAAAAGTCTTCCTAGATTTTTCTGGCTTCAAACATGCTCTTCATCATTTCTTACATATGATAGTATTTCATCATATTTATACACTATAACTAGCTTACCCATTCTTCAATTGATGAGATCTCAAACCCAGGTCCCAGTTATTTGTTTGTAAATGAGCTGCTATAAATATTTTTGCAATTTGAGTCCTTTCCTTCTTTCTTTGATCTGTTTGGGGTATAGTTCTTTAGTTGTATTTGTGGGTCAAAGGATATACACAGTTTAATAGCTTTTTGGACATAATTCCAAATTACTTTCCAATATTAGTGATTAGACCATTCATGTTTCTATTGACATGCGTTAAAAGAAAGCTCCTTAAATAGTATGTTGTGAACACATATGGGGTTGCATAACTGAATGTGAGTATTGCAAAAACTTTGGCAAAAGTATAAGGTTTCTACTTGCAGGAACTTATGCTGAGTGAAATGAGCATCATTATACACGACAACAAGACTATATGATAATCAATTCTGATGGACATGGCACTCTTCAACAATGAAATGCTTCAAACCAGTTCCAAATGGTCAGTGAAGAAGGCCATATACACCCAGAGAGAGGGATATAAAATGTGGACCACAACATAATATTTTCATGCTTTCTGTTGATGTTTTCTTGCACTGTTTCCTTTCTCAGATTTTTTTTTCTTGTAGATACAATTTTTCTTGAACAGCAAGGTAAGTGTGAAAATATGTATGCATATATTCAATTTGTCAAGTATTTTAATATAATTAACATGTAGTAGACTTCCTGCCATCTAGGGGAGGAGTGGGGACTAGGGGGAAAATTTTGTAACAGAAAGCTTTGTAAAGGTCAATATTGAAGAATTACCCATATGTATGTTTTGCAAATAGCAAGCTTTAATAAAGAAAAAAAAGAAACTTAAAAAAGGTCTCTAAATGCAATGACCAAAAATTAATTCAAAATCAAATGTATAATGAATCTGGGGTGTTTCTGGCAGCACTTTCCCATGTTGCATTATGTGACCTCAACGCAGCTTTGATTCTGAACACACGACATGTACACTTTGCATGCACGAACAGTACCAAAAGCACCTTAGCTCAGATTCAAGATAGGATTGTGTAAAAATTTCTGGGGAAAAGAGGTCATAAGTGGAAAGAATTTAAGAAAATCTGCATTGAAATGCCTGTTTTTTTCCTAGCCCCTCCAGAATTTGTCATTTTTTCCCTTTTATGTCAACTTTTAAAATGTTTCTGTACTTTTTTTATCCTTTGAAACAAAGGACTACCCAAAACTAGTCATGTAGTCAAGGATCTCTGATTTTTCTTCTTATTAGCAATCTAACCTTTGGAAAGTGACAACTACAAATCTTAGTTTACTGATCTGTAAAATGTGGGGATTGGATTAGACAATCCTCAGAACCATGATTATAGTGATCCTTTACTTTTATTTACCATAAATATAGTAAAGCAAAAATTACTAAATATAACACAAAATGATATTTATTGCTCTTAATCATATAATGAAAGCATTTCAACTAAATCCTTCTAAATCCTTTACTTGTCTCCTTGAGGAGAACTTATGAGAAACCATTCTATTAAAGTGCAATTTCTATATTTTAACATAATTAACATGTATTAGACTTCTTGCCATCTAGGGGAGGGGGTGGGAGGTAGGATGGAAAAATTTGTAACACAAAGCTTTGCAAGGGTCAATGTTGAAAAATTACCTATGCATAAGTTTTGCAAATAAAAAGCTTTAATAAAAAAATAAACTGCAATTTCTTTGTATTGTTTCAATTAGCTTACAGTGAAAACATTAGTATGTAAATAGCTTCTCTGATAGTTTATCAACTCATGAGTAACTCATACATGATCTAATGAGTGTGTGTGTATACCCTTTCTTCATAGCTATTTAGATAATCTAAATTACTTCAAAATTTTCAAACATATCTGCTGATTTTTTTTCTTTTTATCCTCAAAGTACCAGCAAAGAAGTTTTATTTTTTTTTATTAAAAGCTTTTTATTTACAAAACATGAGTGATTTTTCTACATTGACCTTTGCAAAAACTTTTTTTCCCAAGCTTTTCCCCTCCTTCCCCCCACCCCCACCACTAGATGACAGGTAATCTAATACATGCTAAATGGGATAAATTATATGACAAATACAATACATGTATACATATCTATACAGTTATCTTACTGCACAAGAAACATCAGATCTAGAAAGAGAAGAAGAAAAAAAACAACAACCTAGGAAGGAAAACAAAATGCATGGAAATATTCACAGAAAGCATTAAAATGCTGTCTTGTGGTTCACACTCAGTTCCCAAAGGACTCTCTCTGGATGTATATGATTATCTTCATCGCTGAACAATAGGAACTGGTTTGAATCACATCATTGTTGAAGAGAACCATGTCCATCAGAATTGATCATCATATAGTCTTGTTGCTGTATATAATGTTCTCCTGGTTCTGCTGATTTCACTCAGCATCAGTTCATGCAAGTCTCTCCAGACCTCTCTAAAATCATCCTGCTGGTTGTTTCTTACAGAACAATAATATTCCATAACATTCATACACCATAATTTATTCAGCCATTCTCCAATTGATGGGCATCCTTTCAATTTCCAGTTTCTTGCCACTACAAAAGGGGCTGCCACAAATATTTTTGCACATGTGGGTCCCTTTCCCTCCTTTAAAATCTCTTTGGGATATAGGCCCAGTAGAAACACTCCTGGGTCAAAGGGTATGCACTGTTTGATAACTTTTTGAGCATAGTTCCAAATTGCTCTCCAGAATGGTTGGATCCGTTCACAGTTCCACCAACAATGTATCAGTGTCCCAGTTTTCCCACATCTCATCCAACAGTTATCATTATCATTTCCTGTCATTTTAGGCAATCTGACAGGTGTGTAGTGGTATCTCAGAGTTGTCTTAATTTGCATTTCTCTGATCAATAGTGATTTGTAGCACCTTTTCATGTGACCAGAAATAGTTTCAATTTCTTCGTCTGAAAATTGTCTGTTCATATCTTTTGACCATTTGTCAATTGGAGAATGGCTTGAATTCTTATATATTTGAGTCAATTCTCTATATATTTTAGAAATGAGGCCTTTATCAGAACCTTTGGATGTGAAAATATTTTCCCAGTTTACTGCTTCCCTCCTAATCTTGTCTGCATTCATTTTGTTTGTACAAAAACTTTTCAACTTGATATAATCAAACTTATCTATTTTGTGATTAATGATGACCTCTAGTTCTTCTTTGGTCACAAATTCCTTCCCCTCCACAAGTCTGAGAGGTAAACCATCCTACATTGTTCTAATTTGGTTATAATATCTTTCTTTATGCCTAGATCATGAATCCATTTTGACCTTATCTTGGTATATGGTGTTAGGTGTGGGTCAATGCCTAATTTCTTCCACACTAGTTTCCAATTATCCCAGCAGTTTTTGTCAAATAGTGAGTTTTTATCCCCAAAACTGAGGTCTTTGGGTTTATCAAACACTAGATTACTATTGTCATTGAGTATTTTGTCCTGTGAACCTAACCTATTCCAGTGATCCACTACTCTATTTCTTATTCAGTACCAAATGGTTTTGGTGACCACTGCTTTATAATATAGTTTTAGATCTGGTACAGCTAGGCCACCCTCATTTGCATTTTTTTTCATTAATTCCCTTGAAATTCTTGATCTTTCAGCAAAGAAGTTTTAGAGAAAAATTTCTGCCAATACATATATTGCAAAAAATAGTCTCAGAGAATTCATCTTTGTACATAATTGACCCTACATTTCTTCACAGAAAACTAAAGGAATATATAATCTTAGCATTGTTTAAATACTTTAAAAAACCTTTTGCTCCTTTTTTACCCTTAGTCCAACCAACTAAAATTTCGTTGGCAATGAATGTCGTGTGCAGCATGAGCAAATTTTAAAATGGTGCTTGAAAGTTTGTAATTACAGTTGCCCTTTTGAAGCCAACAGCAGGCAACAACCCACTTGCTAAAAAGTTGTGATAATTTGTGATGAGTAGGATAAAGTGTGAAGCTTTGGGCCTGTGAGTCAAAGAAACTGTCTTAAGAGCTAAACTTTCTGTAAAGTATACAAGGTCTGGTTGACCTTGCCAATCTTGGCATGAGATTAGTGGGATGAGATGACACAATAAAAATAATAGCCCTAAATCTTCATAGAAGTGGAATCTAGGAAATATTGTTAGATGTTTTGCTCTCCAGGAGAAGACCATTGCAAAAAGGATTTTCAGTTTATTGATTGAAAGAAATCCTTAAGAACTTTACCCTTTCAAATTGAATCCACATTCGACATTTTCATAAAAACAAGTATATGAAATTTACATATTTTAGTTTTTACAACCATTACTACCATCATTTCTCATGTGATATCTTATTTTCATAGTAACATTAGTTAGCAATGGTAAAGAATCTGATTAAAATTTTACATTTTAAATAAGTAATAAAATCACTTGTGGGAAAGAGATTAAATTTTCTTTTTGTCCCTATATATAATTTTCATAAAGATAATAACTGCCAGATCCAGTTGTGAAAGTCTACAAATTTTGAAATTTACTTTCCAGTCTATTTTGTAAAGGGTAGAATTGCCTTCATGTGAAAATACACATAGTTATATTCTCCAAAACATAGCATATTCTGAGGCAAAGTTCAAAAGAGATAGGCACAAGCTTATTAGTTTTTGTTTAATGAATTGCTGAATCCCAGTTGTACTAATTGCTCTATCAGTCAAAAATCACTTATGTTTTGTGGCCAGGAAATAGCTATTGAATTTTCTTAACATTCTTTGAGTCAGTTAAATCAGTAATAAACATTAAAATTGCTTCTCCCAGGGGAAATACATGAGGAAAACAAATTCTGCCCCAAAGACAAAACCAATAAAGGATCTTTACAGCTAATTGACTCTATGTAACAGTGGTTATATAATGAATGAAAATATAGCTCAGTATTATTATTAATAAATTATAATATATAATTATATTATATGTATATATTATAATACTTTATATAGAGAGAATTAGAATTATTAGAATGTCCTATATAAGTGTTATCGTAGCTAGTACAAATAATACCTTCATTTTATAGATGATAAAACTGATTGTAACCCTTAGTAAATACTATATGGTATATGGGTAGTCATGTGAGTGAATTATAACTAAGACCATCTCTTGGAATTGATCCACATTGTCTGATAAAGTGATTTCAAAATTTTGGTCTTAAAGTGTTCCTGACTTTAATTTAAATGTGTCTAAGCAGAAGTATGGCTCTTAGTCACAGTGCTACATATCCTGTGAAAATTACAAAAGCAGTAAGAGAGCATATTTTAATGATACTTCTTTTTATTACATTTAATATTTACTCCCCCCAAGTACACATAAAAACAATTTTGAGATTTTTTTAAATGTTAAATTCCAAATTCTCTGCTTCCTTCTTCCACCTCTCATTGAGAATGCAAGTAATTTGATATGTTATACATGTATAGTCATGCAAAACAGTTCCATATTAGTCATGTTATAAAATAAAACATCTTAAAAATAAAGAAGAAAATTAAGCATGCTTTAGTCTACATTCATATGCCATCAAGTCTTTTTCTTGGGATTGTGTTATATCATTGCATTACTGAAATAGCTAAGGCATTCACAGTTAAACATTGTACTATTGATGCTACCATGTACAATGTTATCCTGCTTTAAGTTCATTTCACATTGTATTAGTTCATGTAAATACTTCCAGGCTTTTCTGATGGTATTCTCCTTATCATTTATTATAGAACAATAGTATTCCAATACCACAATTTGTTCAGCCATTCCTCTATTGATGGATAATCTATCAATTTCTATTCCTTGCTGCCAATAAAAGAGCAGTTATAAGCATTTTTGTACATGTAAGCCCTTTTCCTTTTTGTTTTTTATCTCTTTGAGATACTGACTTAGTAGCAGTATTGCTGGATTAAAGGGTAAGCATAGTTTCAAATTGCTCTCAAAATGGTAGAATCAATTCACAAATATACCAGCAGTACATTAAAGTTTCAATTTTCTCATATTCCCTCTAGCATTTTTAATTTTCTTTTTCTGTCATATTAACCTATCTGATTGGTATGAGATGGTAACCCAGCATTGTGTTAATTTTCATTTCTCTAATCAATAGAATTTAGAATATTTTTAAGCACTAATAAAACCTAACAACTATTTAAGTCTTTTTATTGACATTATATGGTAATGGAGATTATATTTCACGATGTGAAACATATGGGGATCCCTATGAAGCATGTTCCAGAACTCTCCTTGCATTTTCCAGAACAATAAATGGCTCAGTGCTAAAAGAATCCTTGTGGTTTTAGTATTTTTGTATGGAGTAAATAAATAGCTGCCATACCTGATTTATACTGTACATTAAGTAACTTTCTACCTTTTCATTTGAGGACACCCTCTATGTAAGCTGAAGTTTTAAATAAATAGCTCCCGCCAAACTATCCCAACTGAAACCAGTCCACATGTGCATGGAATCAAACATACTTCTCTGAATTCTCCAAATGCATAATTTTTGATAACACAATAATAATCCATTACATTCCCATACCATAATTTGTTTTAGCCATTCCCTAACCTATCTAATCCCAATATTTTGATATACAAAAAGTCTTAAATATATTTAATAATAAAATCCCTTTACTTTTTGCACTTTGATTTCTTTGGGGGCATATACTTAGCAGTGAAAGATATTAACTTTTATTAATTTTCTTATGATAATTCCAAATTATTTTCAGAAGTCTTGGACCAGTTCACATCTTAATCAAAATGGAATATATTTATCATCCACAATTTATCCAAAACAATTGGTATTGTATTTTATCATCTTTGCCAATTTGTAAATGTAGTGTGAAACTCTAGAGTCGTTTTGACTTAGAAAACTACAAATTAATATTATCTCTGTAATATTTGTATTTTCATTTATTTTCCCCCATTTCCCACCTATATCAACCCAGTAGTGATCCCAATACAGCATGACTTTGATATCACTGTTCTATCTCTCTATATATCAGAACTTTATCAGAGAAATTTTATGTAACCATTTTTAATTGTCAGCTTTTTTTCCTTTATATTGAATTAATTTATCTCCTTTGTCTACCTCAGTTCTGAACATCATACTTCCTAAGATACCTGGAACAATCAATGGTCAGGTTACAGTTTGAATAGTGCTCTGGGAACAGTGGCTATTCCAGCCTTCTGACTTTCATTCTTTACAAAAATGAAGACACTGTACTGGACAATTAATCTAATGGGCATAGCTTATAGAAGAGTATGTCTATGTGGTTTCTATATTAGAAATGAAGTTTTCAATTAGCTTAAAGTGGTTGTAGCTCTATCTTTACTCGTTGAAATACTAAACTTTAATTCAATGATTCAATGTACAATTCCTATTGCAATTAAGGGAAACTTATTTTACAAAGAAGGAAGGATAATTTGGCTTTGAGTGATTCTCAAAAGAAGAAGGTTTCTATATTTTCAAATGATCAGAGCAGCATTGTTTTTTATCCAATTACTTCAGTCACATCAGTCTTGTATATCACTGCATAAACAATTTAGACCTAACTAGTGACATTAATCAGCTGAAAAGAAGAAAATATCCAATGCTACATATGCTCTACTAAGACAGTTTTGTGGAACTCTACACTTTGAGCCCTAATTTTGAATAATGTCTCTGATTAATTATGTGACCTTTGTCCATAGGTGTCATTTAACCTCTTTAAGCCTGTTTTGTCATCTGAAAATAGGAATAAAAACATTACCTATTTCCCAGAACAGCTTCAAGGATCAAATGAATTCATATATGCTGATAATGTGTGTAAAGCACAAACTTTGCAAGGTGTAATATAGATGAAAGTTATTTTTACTAGTCAGTCTTAAGTGTGCAGAAACAGCCTACAGGTTCCTTAGCAAAATATTTCAATATCCACCATCCTTTCCTTTAGAATTTACAGAATTTCCCTTGAGATCCTTATTTTAGAAAGATATTGAACTGACACCTGAGAAATTTTCTTATGTTTTCTTTGTGTACAACAGAGGTTTGATATAACATGATTGCTACAGTGTGGCGGAAAACACGATCATCTTTCAGTTAGACAGGCTTATTTATTATCATTCAATTTATTGAAAGTATAAAAAATAAAAATAACTGATACCAGGCTCCCTGCTGTACACAGCCAGATTCCTCACAAAGCTTTATGTACCAGATATAATAATTGCTTCAGTAGTTGGACAAAAACATAATCAGTTATATTTATGTGACCAGTTCCCTCTGCCTCATCTCTTTGTCGATGGTCTATCTTCCTGTCAAGTCATATGGCAATCAATACAGTAGATGAAAAAGAAACTTTATGGTTCCCCAAACACACAGCTATTTACCCAATGTTCCCAAAAAATTTCTACTAACCTTGAAAGATATTAGACTGGGTTTAAAACACTTCTCTAACTCTGGTTTTAAACACTGGTTGATATAGATAATATGGTTCCTTATCTCAAGCCCCAATACTGGTCTTCACTGATGCTAGATACAACTTGGTTATGTTGCAACATATTTGTGGGATGTGAAAATGTAAACACATAGATATAACCATGTGTTGTTAAATTTATTTTTCTATTAATTCAGGATCTTTTTTTTCAGAAACTGGCGTTAATTTTTCACAAACCATTCTAGTAATGTAATATATGATAATTTGTGCAAAGAAGAATCTATATTAGAAAATTAAACATTCTATTTATTTATAAATAATACTCTTTGTGAAAGAGAGGTGCTATACTTTGCAAAATACATAGAGTTGCACTTTTGTGGTAACAAAAAGCTGGAAAAAAACAGGCATTTTGATTGGTAATATTTGACTATTTTGTTGTATAAATGTATGGAATGTTATTATTCAACAAAAAGAGAATTATGATATTCAGATGAACATGGGAAGACATATTAAGATGCAAGGATGACAGTTGTATCAGGACAATAACACATAATCATTATGGTATTATAACAAAAGTAAAAGGTAATTGAATTCAGTTGAGTTAAAATGATATATTGACCTTAGAGAAAAGATGAAACATACTTCCCTTCTCTTTGTAGATATGAGAGACGATGAGTACATGATGGGTCTTTCATATCAGACATTAATAAAAATAATAATAATACTTACCACATACCAGATATGTGCTTACTATGTTACAGATATTTTTCAAAGTGCTTTATAATTATTATCTCATTTGATCCTCATAGCAACCCTTAGAGGTAGGTACTATTATTATCCCTATTTTATAGATAAAGTAATTGAAGTGAAGACAAGTTAAGTGATTTTCCCATTGCTAAAGTATCTGAGACTGGAATTGAATTCAGATTTTTCCTGACTCCAGGGCCAGCACACATGGCACATACCATACCAGCATAAAATGATTTATTAATCTGTTTTACTTGTCTGGTTTTCCTTGAGAAAAGAGTCCAAAAAGGGAATATCTGCTGAGAAATAACTATCATGTAAAAGAAAGGTTTCAACAACAACAAAATATATATTTAAAAAAGTATGAAGATATTTTTGTTGTTTTTTAGGCATTTTCAGTAATATTAGATTCTTTGTGACCCCATTTGGGATTTTTCTTGGCAGAAATACTGGAGTGGTTTTCCATTTCCTTCTCCAGCTCATTTTAGAAATGAAGAACTAAGGCAAAACAGAATTAACTGACTTACCTAGGATCACACAGTTAGTCTATGTCTGAGACCAGATTTTAATTTAGGAAGTTGTCTTCCTGACTTCCTAGCCTGACACTCTATCCACAGCATCACCTACCTAGCACCAAAAATATGTATTTATGTATTTTCTTTTCTGAGTATAATTTTTGTTTTCACTCATCATATACAAATTAATGAGCACATAAATAAATAACTCCAGAAAATACCTAAAAGATGTATTATGACTGAAAATGCATATTGCTTTCCAGTTATATGGTTTACCATTTCTTCGTCATTATCTTTTCCTTTCTTAGCCAATCTGACAGTTGTGTAGTGGTACCTCAGAGTTGTCTTAATTTGCATTTCTTTGATCAATAGTGATTCGGAGAACCTTTTCATATGACTAGAAATGGTTTTAATTTCATCATCTGAAAATTGTCTGTTCATATCTTTTGACCATTTATCAATTGGAGAGTGGCTTGAATTCTTATAAATATAAGACAATTCTCTATATATTTTAGAAATGAGGCCTTTATCAGAACCCTTAAATGTAAAGATGATTTCCCAATTTGTTGCTTCCCTCCTAATCTTGTCTGCATTAGTTTTGTTTGTACAAAAACTTTTTGACTTAATATAGTCAAAATCATCTATCTGGTGTTCAGTTAAGAGTTCCAGTTCTTCTTTGGACATAAATTTATTCCATCTCCACAGGTCTGAGAGGTAAACTATCATATGTTCCTCTAATTTGCTTATAATATCACTCTTTATATCCAGACCATGAACCCATTTAGAGCTTATCTTGGTATGTGGTGTTAGGTGTGGGTCAAGCCCTAATTTCTTCCATACGAGTTTCCAATTTTCCCAGCAGTTTTTGCCAAATAGTGAGTATTTGTCCCCAAAACTGGGGTCTTTGGGTTTATCAAACATTAAATTGCTAGTTTACCATTTCTTGAGAGAAAAATGATGTGTGCTCTAATTTTAATGATTTCTTAGTAAAACTTTCCAATTTGTTTATCTGTCTTCCTTCAATTTAATGTTTTCAAAATAATTATAATCATTACATATATTGTTTGCTCTGTTTCTTTCAAGTTACATTACATCATTTTCTTTGCAAATTCTTCATTCATAATTTTGTAAGATACAATAATATCTCATTACATTTGTATGCCATAATTTATCTTTCATCAATTGTTGGGCATGAAGTTTGTTTTTGACTATTTGCTCTTAAAATAATATCATGTATATATACATATATATGTATATGAACATATATTCATATATTCAAGACCTATAAGTCTTGTACTCCTGCAATGACTTTTTTCAATTTATACTTCATTGGAATCACTGAGCATATCAAATTTTCTTGTATAATCAAAATTATTTTATAGATTGAAACATTTCACAGCTCCATTGACAGTAAATGAGCATGCCTGAATAAGAAGACAATACTACTATAAAAAAAAAACAAACAAACATACAAACAAAATCTTGCAATATATTCCAAAGACAGATAGAGATAGAATTTTTTTTTGTTAAAGCTTTTTATTTGTATAACATATGTATGGGTAGTTCCCCAACATTGATCTTTACAAAGCTTTCCATTACAAATTTTACCCCCAGTCCCCTCACCTCCCCTAGATGGCAGGAAGTCCACTACATGCTAATAATGTTGAAATGCTTGAGAAGTTATGCAAGAAAAATCCTATCTACAAGAAAAAAAAAAGAATCAGAGAAAGGCAACACAATGCAAACAAATGTCAGTAGAGATAATGAAAATGTTATGTTGTAGTCCATGTTTCATTTCCCTCTCTCTGGGTGTATATGGTTTTCTTCAGTGAACAACTGGAACTGGTTTGAGACAATTCTTTGTTGCAGAGAGCCATGTCCATCAGAATTGATCATCATGTAATACTGTTGTTGCTGTGTATGATGATCTCCTGGTTCTGCTCGTTTCACTCAGCATCAGTTCATGCAAGTCTCTCCAGGCCTCTCTGAAATCGTCCTGCTGGTCATTTCTTACAGAGCAATAATATTCCATAACATTCATATACCATAATTTATTCAGCCACTCTCCAATTGATGGGCATCCCTTCAGTTTCCAGTTTCTAGCCACCACAAAAAGGGCCGCCAAAAACATTCTTGCACATGTGGGGCCCTTTCCCTCCTCTAAGATCTCTTTGGGATATAGGCCCAGTAGAAACACTGCTGGGTCAAAGGGTATGCACAGTTTGACAACTTTTTGAGCATAGCTTCAAATTGCTCTCCAGAATGGTTGGATCCATTCACAGTTCCACCAACAATGTATCAGTGTCCCAGTTTTCCCACATCCCCTCCAACATTCATCATTATCTTTTCCTGTCATTTTAGCCAATCTGACAGGTGTGTAGTGGTATCTCAGAGTTGTCTTAATTTGCATTTCTCTGATCAATAGTGATTTGGAGCAACTTTTCATATGACTAGAGATGGTTTTAATTTCATCATCTGAAAATTGTCTGTTCATATCCTTGACCACTTATCTATTGAAGAGTGGCTTGAATTCTTATATATATGAGACAATTCTCTATAAATTTTAGAAATGAGGCCTTTATCAGAACCATTAAATGTAAAGATGATTTCCCAATTTGATGCTTCCCTCCTAATCTTGTCTGCATTTGTTTTGTTTGTACAGAAACTTTTTAACTTAAAATAATCAAAATTATCCATCTGGTGTTCAATTGGGAGTTCCAGGTCTTCTTTGGACATAAATTTATTCCCTCTCCACAGGTCTGAGAGATAAATTATATTACGTTCCTCTAACTTGCTTACAAAGTCTCTCTTTATATCTAGATCATGAACCCATTT
>JAJPUD010022999.1:0-20579 GCA_023553655.1 Myrmecobius fasciatus | reverse complement strand
ACACACACACACACACACACACACACACACACACACACACACACTTCAGAGGGTTTCCTATTCCATGACTTCTGACTCGAATGATCTGCTTAAAGTAGTAGTGTTCCTGAGGTGACCCAAGATGACCTCTGGATGACTTTGATATAGCTTCTATTCCCTATTAGATAATGCCAAACTCTTAGGCTCTCATAAGGAAGAATTCTTTCTTAGCTATCTCCCATTCTATCAGTAACTAGATCTCTTAGGTTCCCTACATTTTACCAGATATTCCCTTCCCTTCTATCCTTCAGTCTTCACTAGAACAAGGGCAGTGTGATCCTTAATCCTCACTAGACAGGATAAGGGCAAAGAACCCTCACCTTGGTCTTCTTGTGCAGCATCATTATAGTTGACTTGTTTCCGAACACGTTTACCCTTGCCAAGGTTTCGGGCTAGGTCCTCCTGCTGCTGCTCATAGTGATGTCGAAGCAACTTCTCCCAGTAATCAGGGTCCACATTTTCTTCCTGCTTGATGATTTCTCGCTCTATCTCCTCTATCTGAAATGAAGATAAAATGAACATTAGTAGCTCCCTAGTTTCCCTAACTAAAACTATGATTCTTGTCTCATAGCTTCTGGCTCCTATGTGATCTTTCCTCAACACTCACTCCACCACTCTACTATTGATGTTTACAAATATTTTCCCTTTTTTGAATCCAAAACTTCAACATGTTATTCATTTGCCTTACTTCAACTCCACTCTTTCCTCGCTCCTCCCAATTCTCTACTTTCCCAATATGTCTAAGAATTCACATGCTCTGCCTGTATTGATTAAGTATTCTATATGAGTCTTTTTGCAAGGGCTGTCCTATCTATTAGATTGGGAGTTTTTCTGGGACAGGGGACTATTTTCCCATTAGGCAAGTTAATGGTATAGTGAATAAAGCATAGGATCTGGAGTTAGAAAAGAATTCAAATCTAGCTGTGTAAGTCACTGGGTACGTCACTTCATTTCTGACTTCCTTCCTGACTTCCAAGTTTTCTCAACTGTAAAAAAGAATAATAACAACAACTACCTCCCAGGGTTGTTTTGAGGATTATATCCCAGCATCTGAAAACTGTGGGGTACACTCCCATATGGGGTCTCCTAACTCAATGTGAGGGGTCATGAAATTATGATTTGTTATCAGTAAGTGCTTGGTTTATGTACCTATTTTTATATTTATATACCCAGGGTCACATAAAAATTTCTTGGGAGAAAAAGGATCATGAGTGGAAAAAGTTTAAGAAGCCCTGAATTAGCTAATATTTGTAAAATGCTGAGCATGGAGCATAATAAAGATTTAATAAGTGGTCATTCACTTTTTTTCCCTTCTTTATTAGACTGAAATCTTCTTGAGAGGAAAAATGATTTTTTTTCTAATCCTTCATTGGTGTCTTACCTCACCACCCCAAAAAAGACTTTATAGGAATTGATCATTATAGAGAAGCAGAAGTAGGGGACCCCAGTATCTGGCTCCCAATCCCTCACCTTGTCCTCTTCACGAACCACATATTGTGCTACTTTGAAGGAGCTGAGATACTCATTCATGTTCTGCACATCAGTGTCTTCAGTGGCATCCTGGTTCCGATCTAGTAGCCGTGCAATGGCCTCATTGTCATAGTGGATCACACTACTATCTTCTTCTCTGTTTTCTCCTGAGGTAAAAAGGACACATGGAATTATGAGATTTGAGACATCAACCATAACTATGATCATTGTAAGATCCTACCTCTTGTTCAATCAGGGAACAGGGAAAAATAAGGAAAAGACTTTCTCTTCTGGAGACTTTGGCCTAAAATATTTGGGCTTGGAAGAACTATAGTTTTTCAATTAATTAATAAACATTTGTTAACTGTCTACTATGTACTAGGCTCTAGATACTAGGCAACTGGGAATAAAAAATGAAAATGAAACAGCTCCTGCCCTCCAAAGGCTTATATTTTATTGAAGAGACAGCATCTACCAAAGTATATATGAAACAAGTATATGTGAAAGAAATTTTAGAGGGAGGCATTAATATCTGGAGAGATCAGGAAAGTTTTGTATAGAAGGTAGCATTTGAACTGAGCTTTGAAAGAAGGTAGAGGCAAGAAGAGTCAGAAACAAAAAGAAAGTGCATTCTGGGTATGGATGTGGTTAGCCTGTCCAAATAATGGATACATGAGGTGGAGTTTTGTTTGAAAGGAACTGCAATAAAGTTAATTGGCTACTGTAGAGTCTGAAAAAGGAATAACCTAAGACTGAAAAGGAGGCTGGAGCCAGGTTATAAAGAATTTAATTGCAACATTTAAGAATCTGTCTTTCGGGGCAGCTAGGTGGTACAGTGGATAGAGCACTAGCCCTGAAGTTAGGAGGACCTGAGTCCAAATCTGGCCTCAGACACTTAACATTCCCTAGCTGTGTGACCCTGAGCAAGTCACTTAACCCCAACTGCCTCAGCAAAAAAAAATCTGTCTTTCTAATGTATGTTATGTATGTATAGCATAGTAAGATATATAACATAGTAAGATGTATGCTTTATGCGTATCAGTTGAGCAGTGGTAGAGAGTCCACAACATGGCAGCAAACTAATGCAGTGGGTAGTGCTGATGCAGAGTCATGAGGACCTCATTTCAAATCCTGTCTCCAATACTTAACTAGTGTGACCTTAGACAAGTTGCTTAACCTTTGATTACCTCAGTATCTCCATCTACAAAGTGGGAATAATCTTCCCAAAGTTGTTATGAGGATCAAACAAGATAATATTTGTAAAGTGCTTTGCAGATCTTAAAGTGCTATGATCATTATTATTAATACTATTACTACTAGATGTATGATGAAGGCCTGAACCAAGGTGGCAGCTGTGTGAATAAAAAGAAAAGGAAAACATTCTAGGATACCTGCTATAAAAGGAGCAGGAAAAAGGATTCTCACCTTCATTTTCATCCTTAAACAGCTCTTCTGTGCCAAATTTGAGGATATCATCAAGCTCTTGTTTGGACATTGAACCTGCCTTAGAGCCTAACCCAGGCCTTACAACCAGGTGTGTCAGCATCATCTTCCTTTTGGCCACCTGAGTAATCCGCTCCTCTACTGAAGCTCGTGTCACAAATCGATAAATCATAACTTTGTTGGCTTGACCAATTCGGTGAGCTCGGCTGAAGGCCTACAATGGCAAACAAGAGTAGGACCAGTCAGGGGAACAAAGGAGAGAACACATATCCTCAGAAAAAAGATATTGTGAAAGAGAAGAAGGTACCGGCACAGTCAAAAAAGATCTTTCTTTGACCCCAAGTGATTCTCCCCTGTGAGCAGAGTACCCAAGTTGTTCAAATTCTCACCTGGATATCGTTGTGGGGATTCCAGTCAGAGTCGAAGATAATGACAGTATCGGCTGTGGCCAGATTGATGCCTAACCCCCCAGCTCGGGTGGACAGAAGAAAGCAGAACTGCTGGGCCCCAGGAGCTAGGGAAGGAGGGAATTGGAAAGTCAGACCCACCCAGAGGCAATTCATTTCCTAAGCCCCTGGCTCTTCTCTTATCCAAACCTATATTCCTCCTTGGAAACTCAAGTAATCAACTCTTGTCAAGGACCAAAGTGACTCAGGAACTAAAGTGTTTATCTCTTAGGCACTAATCCTAACAATAATCAACAGGTCCCATGGGCTTCCTGGGGGGGGAAGAATAGGTTTCCACTCACTAGAGGTTTTCATACAAAGTTTGGAAGATGATCATGTACTGGGACTATTATAGCAGGGATTATTGGTCAGGTAAGAATCAGAAGATCTCTGAAGTCTCTTTTAATTCTGAAATCCTGTGATTCCAGGTGTTTATACCCCCAAGTCACTGATACCAATAGGGACCCATGAATCCATCCCCCAGATATCCTTTGGGCTTCCCTCACCATTGAATCGGTCAATAGCCTCCTGTCTTAATGCTCCAGTGATGCCTCCATCAATCCGTTCATACTTGTAACCCTCATAATCTAAAAAGTCCTCTAACAAATCCAACATCTTGGTCATCTGAAAAAGGGAAGGAGGATTTTTTGGGAAAAAGAAAAGGGAAGAATAGAGGGGTTGTCTGGGATAGTAAGGAAAAAAAGAAGGATCATAGGAATCTACCTATTCTTCTTATTCTACCTTATTCCTTTGTAGGAGTCCTACTCCTTATGTTTTTTTTTTTTAAAAAAACCTAAACTTTATTTTTAACTTCCATTGGTAAGTTTGCCATAAGTTTTCAAATCATTCTGGACTGTTGTCCTATTTTGGACCTCCACTTTTTAACCACTCTTCTTGACTTCCAAAACACACTTTCTTTCCTCACTCCTATACTATTCCTTCCAAGAAGGCACCAAATGTCTCCTTCTAGGGATTAGGTAGAGGTCACCCTTTTACAGATCCCAAGCAAGGGAAGGCAGCCACATAATCTGTAAGGAATATGGCTTTTTAAAATATCAATTTTTTCCATAATAGTCATTTTTGGAGGGGGAAAAGAGGGGAGGAAGTGGGTAGTAATAAAATTAGAGTTAAGTGACTTGCCCAGAATCACATAGTAAGTGTTAAGTATCTGAGGTCACATTTGAACTCAGATCCTCCTGACTTCAGGGCTCTCTATCCACTGCACCATCTAGCTGCCCCTATAATATTCATTTTTACATGTTGTGATATAAAATTCTGTTCTCCACTGTATATTAATGTGTATTTTGTGTTTAAATTGTATTACAAAAAAACCACTCAAGTTTTCTTGTATGCACAAAGGAAGATTAAATTTCCAGGTTTTGCCTAAATTACAGAGATGCCTTATTGTATCCCATCTTTGCCTCTTCTTCTAACTCTCAGATTCAATTTTAGAAGAGTATTTCCAAACCTCCTTAGAATAAGGATCTCGGGCCAGACATGAACTGGATAACACAGAAATTCATAAAAACATGAACTGAAAGAATTCCCAGTGCCAAAGATTTCAGAGTCTTTGAGAGGTCAGAAATACAAACAAACAGAGTGGTGGAGGAAGAAATCAAAAGGGAGGAGTTACCTGGGAGAAAATGAGCACTCGGTGGCCCTGCTCCTTTAGTTTCCGAAGCATTTTTTGTAACAGCATCAGCTTCCCTGATGACTTGATAAGAGCCCCACCCTCATATGCCCCACTAGGGAGTTTTGGGGACTCCTAAAATGCAGAAAGGAAAAAAAGAGATAGGAGTCATGGATAATGTTAAAATCTTCTAGTCTCTACTAAATCCAAAAGACTGAATGTCTTAAGTTTAAGTCTTTAAGTTTAACTTAAACCCCACAGTCATCAGAAATTTAGCCACTGGTTAAAATTAGTGTAGAATTAGGGTTAGAAAGGGAAACAGAATTAGGATTAAGGTTAGAAATGGGTCAGAAATAAAGGTAGAGTTAAGGTCAGAAGTAGGATTAGACATGGAATTAGATATTATCCACAACTGTTCTCATTTTCTTTCCCCCAATCCCAGCTTTTCTTTCCCTTGGAAAGAAATATCCTAAATTCAATTCCCAGCTCTTCCCTCCCTACCAGCCCCATAAGTCCCACACCATAGCAGCCACAGGGAAGAGGTAGGGGTGGTTGCAGCACTTCTTTAGATCCATCATAATGTTGAGCAGTGACACTTGGTTTCCACCACCTCGAGAATTCAATGCCTCAAAATTCCGAGTCAAGATATATTTGTAATATTTCCTGGTAGGAGAGAGAAAGATTAGAATGAGGCATTTGGTCACAAATCGCCCCAGCCCTGATAAATCCCCACCTACCCCCAGCTCAAGGACCCAGATGTTTAGCTCCCCCCCAGCCTTACTTCTGCATGGGGCTGAGCTCCACCCTAACAATGAGCTCTGTCTTGGCTGGCATATTCTTGAAAACATCAGCCTTGAGCCTCCGAAGCATATGTGGTCCCAGAAGGTCATGTAGTTTCTTGATTTGGTCCTCTTTGGAGATGTCAGCAAACTCCTCCAGAAAACCTTCCAAGTTGCTGGAAACAGAAAGAAGAGAAAAGGGAAAACTCATAACTTCAAGGCCTATAGTCCTCAGGACACTACACTAACATTCCTATACCCATCCCTTACTCCAAGTCTATCCTATACAAAACTATTACTGTTTCCCAGATTATCCTCGGTCTTTTCCATACTCCTAATTTTCTTCATTATACCCACCGAAATGTTCATTATACTTGTCCCCCTTAAGTAAGGTTAAAACAAGAAGGGTAAAGTTGAAAGCTGAAATTAGAATTGGTGATGTTTAAGGGTTTAGAGGATAAGGAGTGGGGTTAGAGAGATGCATATATGGTAGGGTGGGGAAGAAAAGGGATACTTACTTAAATCTTTCTGGGGTAAGGAAGTTAAGTAGGTGGAAGAGCTCCTCCAAATTGTTTTGAAGGGGCGTTCCTGTCAGCAGCAACTTATGATCAATCTTGTAGCCATTCAGCACTCTAAAGAACTAGAAGTGGGGCCAGATTGGAGGACAAGAAAAGCTTATCAACAACTTAGTGTATCTGATTTCTACCTTTCCTCACTCTCTAGCTCACTTTCTCAGAGACAAGAGTTACTTTGCCCCTGGTATCCCCACCTCTTTCCTACCTTTAGTACATTTTTCCCTCAGATATTCAGGTATCCTACCTCTAGCCCTCCCCTCCCAAAAGGTTGTCAGATTCTTAGTAAGAAATAAATAATAAAGCTTAAATCCTCTGATGTCTTCTCATCACCCTCACCTTGGACTGGTTATTCTTGAGCCGGTGAGCCTCGTCTACCACAAGGCAAGCCCAACGAATGGAGCCAAGTGCTGCCTGGTCAATGGTGATCAATTCATACGATGTCAGAAGAACGTGAAACTTCACCTGTGCCTCCCTCTGCCAATGTATAATAATTGATCCATACAAATGCTGCCCAAACAGCACATGAAATCCAGTACCCACTCCTTGCCCAAGATTTAGGTATTCTGTTTCCCTTCAAATCTCCAAGATGAATTAGGTATCTTATCCTACAGCCTTGGCTTCAAAACCTATAAAGAGCCATACATACAGTTCTTAATGTTTCTATTTCTCATTAGAGACTCAAATGTGAAGACCCACATACAAAAAGTTTTAAAACAAGAATCCCCAGAAATGCCTGTTGTGTTCCAAGGCTACAGTATAAAGTATTCTTTGATGGAGGGAGAGAGAAAAGGGAGGCAGGAGAAGGGGTATCATATTAATGGGATAAAGGAGAAACAGTGCAAGTTTAGCAGCATGGGAGAGAATGAGGTATAACGTTGCAGTACCTACCCTCATTTTAAAGGCCTTTTTGCCACCCTTGATAGCATTATCTTCAAAGGAGAATTCATTCTCTCGGATAATGGCACGGCTATCCTTGTCCCCAGTGTATGTCACCACATAGAATTTGGGGGCCCACATCTGGAACTCCCGTTCCCAATTAATGATGGTTGAGAGTGGAGCACTCACCAGGAATGGACCTTTTGTGTGGCCCTGGACAATAAGAGCAAGACTGGGTCATAACTCATTAATCCTGCCTCTTAGTTTATACTCCCTCAGTCATCCAGTCATCCATCCCTCCTCCATACAATCAGCCCTGGTTTAATTCAAAGATTAATCCCAAAGATTGCCTATCAGGAGATAATACTACAAAAAATGAACCCTGGTTTGGGAGGTAAGGAATAAGAGAAAACAATTTTTAAATCAGGAGTGGCCCCAAGGATAGAGAAGGTAGAGAATAGACAGCAAATCCTTGGATGGGAATGGGCTCAAGGGCCAATGAATGTCTTGTTCCCCTCCAGAACCCTGGTATCTGGCACCTCCTTATAAAGGGAGTAAAGGAAGACGATGGTTTGAATGGTCTTGCCCAGACCCATCTCATCAGCAAGAATGGTGTCAGTGCCCTGTGCCCAAGAGAATCGTAGCCAATTTAGTCCCTCCAGTTGGTATAAGTGCAGCGTGCCCCCTGTAGCTGTGATGAACCGTGGCTGGTTCTCATACTTCACTGTAGGCTGTGAGATAAAGAGGCCAGAAGTTGGAAGAATGGTCAGAATTAGTCCTTTAGCTACAGCCTTCTCCCCCTCCAGTTATAATTTCAAGTTGACTACAATTCCCAGTAGCATATAAAACAGGCTTTTTTATTTCAAAGGGAACTAACACTTATTAGCTGTGTTACCCTGGGCAAATCATTTAACCTTGTTTGCCTCAGTTCCTCATCTGTAAAATGAGCTGGAGAAATGGCAAACTACTCCAGTATCTTTGTCAAGAAATTCCTAAATGGAGTTACAAAGAGTCAGCTATGATTGAAATGACCACACAACTTCTCCTAGAGGTTAATTCCTAACAGCCTCAGGGACAAGGATAACTGTTGGAGAAGAGCTGATTACTCATGGAATCTCTGTTTCATGAGTCTACATTTGCCTTCTCACTGTTTGAGGCCACCAATTGTGATGAGAGGGACTCACATCATTGGTTGGAGAGGTAGGAGGGCCATCTCCCTGCAGCTCCTTTTTCTTTTTCTTGTATTTTCGAGGCTGAGCAGGATCTTCTCCCATGATTAGCTCCCTAGCAGACAGAGTTAAGTATAGGTTTAGGCTTGGTCTCTGAAGGTATATTCCATAACCTAGTTTCATCTTTCTTTATTTCTTAATTTCCTTTCTTAATTTCCCACAGCTTTGGACTCTGTCTCTATTTTCCACAGTTGAGATCCCCTCACTATCACCCCACCAACATCCCATCTCTACAACCCATTTCTTTACATCCATGAATCCCCTTTTAATTATTCCTAACCCAGGCCTTACACCTTGTCTTATACAAATCTTCTTTATGCCTATTCCAAATAATCACACCATATCTTTTTTTAGTTGAGTCTGTCTCTCTTCCTCCTTTTTCTCCCTACCCTCCAATTATAACTGGCCATTTTTCTATCTCCCAATCCTTATACCCCCATTTCCCCCTGACCGATGCCTCCAGTAGCTGTTTTTGTGGGCATCATATTCAGGAATGTTCATTTCATCTTCCTCCCAAGTTGACTGGTCATATGGCAGGTCTCTCCATTTTACCAAGTAGTGGTAGTTTCCCTTCTTGTCCATGCTTTGAGGGGAGGGAAGGGAAAGGATCAGAAGGCATGAAATAGGATATAAATAAAAACATACTTTACATATTAAGCAGTAGACATATATAACTTAAAAGCCAAGGAGGTGATATAGGTAGAAAACACAAACACTTCATAAATAAGTTGAAATATTTTAAGTATATCTCAAAACTTCTGATGCTGATACCTCTATAGATATGAAACATCTCAAAAGCCAACTTTCTAGTTAACTAACTGAACCATAGTATACATTATGCTTTTATGAATCAACAGGAATAAGGATGCATACAGGGTGAGTTGTGCTGGAATACTCTCTGATCTTACTACTCTCTCCAATGACTCTAAAGTGTCTGATCAAGTCTTGATTATAAGTTAATTATCCTATGCTGAATATACTATTTCCCTCCTAAAGAGAAGAATTCTTAATATTAAAGGATTTTTACTGTAACAATATAAAAGACAATCTTAAAAAGTCATCCTGTGGATGATTTCAGAGAGGCCTGGAGAGACTTGCATGAACTGATGCTGAGTGAAATCAGCAGAACCAGGAGAACATTATACACAGCAACAAGACTATATGATGTTCAATTCTGATGGACATGGTTCTCTTCAGCAATGATGTGATTCAAACCAGTTCCTATTGTTCAGCGATGAAGATAGTCATATACATCCAGAGAGAGGCCTGAGGGAACTGAATGTGAACCACAACACAGCATTTTAACGCTTTCCGTGAATATTTCCCTGCATTTTGTTTTCCTTCTTAGGTTGTTTTTTTTTTTTTCTCTCTTTCTAGATCTGATGTTTCTTGTGCAGTAAGATAACTGTATAGATATGTATACATATATTGGATTTGTCATATAATTCAACATATTTAGCATGTATTAGATTACCTGTCATCTGGGGTGGGGGATGAGGGGAAAAGCTTGGAACAAAAAAAAAAAGCTTTGCAAAGGTCAATGTAGAAAAATCACTCATATGTTTTATAAATAAAAAGCTTTAAAAAAAAAAAAAAAGTCATCCTGTGATTCCTTCACTTGCCTGTGATTGATGATTCTGTGAACTGTCATCCATTCTGGTTTGATGCCAAATCGGTAGAACTTTTCCTCCATCTCAGCATAGTGTGGGTCTTTGCTCTTTCGCTTGTCACTCTTCCCATCATCTTCTCCGGAGCCATAGTCCAGTGGTGGAGGCTCATCCATATCATTCTTTCGTTGGTAGTTGCGGTACATCACCAGATGAAAAATCTCCAACTGGTAAGAATAAAAGAATAAAGATGTTTAAAAACTTTTTATGTAAGAGAGGGGAACGAGATAAGAAATACTTGAGAATAGATGGCTCAAAGGAAATGTGAAGTAGGAGTCAAGAATAGGGAAATGAATAGAGAGTATTGGAAAGAAGGGATATTGAAAGTAGGAGACAGTATTGGAAGAAAATGTAGAGGTTATCTAAGTTCAAATCCCTCATTTTACAGATGAGAAAAATGGTTGCTTAAAGAAATGATTTGTTCAAAATCATACAGAGAACACAGTGTGAAGATTTAACCTAGGCCATTTTACTCCAAGTCCATCATTCTTTCCAGTATACTAAGTTGCTTCTCAGATGTCTGGAGACACAAGGTGATAGGCACAGAAGAAGAGTGTGGAAATGATAGTGATAGAGAGGGGACTAAAGAAAGAAAGGGAATTGGAAACAATGGTTAAAGACTAAGTGTGTAGATTAGAATATGGAGAATGAAGAAATTGAGCTTGAGGGCTAGGTGATAAGAATGGGAAGAATTATGTGAGGATCAAAAGATATAAGCCATTGGAATGAGAGGATAAAAGCCATTACCTGAAGCTCCTTCGCCCAAGAACAGTGCCAGTAGGATAGTCCAACCCACTTAACAAAAAACTCTCGCTCTGAGCGGCCTTGGAGAGGACGGGGAATTTGGATGTCTGGTGACCCCTCAGCCAGTTGAGGAGCTGGAGCTGCCACAGGGGGCTCTCCCCACCTCCAGTACAAGATCTTCTGCACCCGGCCCTTCAGCACAGGGCACTTCACAGCAGACAAAGAAAAAAAAAAGACAGACAGAAAATGTGTCACTAAGACAATAGCTGGCATTTTATAAAGGAAATAGACTAAAGGGAGAAAAAAAAAATCTGGGAATTGCAAATGAAGTACTCGTGGGGGAAAAAGTGAGAAATGGGGAAGTAGGAGACCAGGGACCAAGACAAAACCTGGTATATTAAGGGCTAGATGCTTGAATTCTTCTGGAAAGTATGAAATAAAAAGGAGGAACTGAGAAAAGGGACTACAAGAGACACACTGTTGTGTCTTACCGTGCATCGGGGACATAGCCATTCACCATTGGGAATGTCTGGCAGTGGAGGATTCAGGCAATGAATATGATAAGAGGAGATACAGGCATCACAACAGAGTAGCTCCCCTCCATCTTTGCATACTCGGCAATACTCCATGTGATCATCTTCTTCCTCTTTTTCCCCTTCCTCCTCTCCTTCCTCTTCATATTCTTCTTCTTCTTCCTTGGCTTCCCACTGTACTCCCTCTTTTTCCTGAGGGTCAAGGAACAGACAGACATAGAAATACACCAGGAGAAACAGAAAAAGAGAGAAACCATTTATCAAAGAGTCACCTGGTATCTTGAGAGTGGAGATAAAGAAGGGAATATTTAAGGAACAGGACATCTAGATCCATGAGAAAAGGTGATGTTACAGGTAGGGGCAATACAAGGGTATGGAGGGCAGGGGTGATGAACCAGGATCCAATGTACTCATTTTTTTGAGACTAAAGAGATAAGATTTAGGGGTACAAGAAAGAGGTTGAGGATAAGAACTACAGAATTTGGGTCCTGAAAGGAAGGAAATGTCTAAGTCCCTGGGATAAAGGAATGCCTGGGTACTGGTTTACTCACACAATGAGGGCAGCTCCACTTGCCCTCAGGAGCCCTGTCGAGCTCAGGATCAAGGCAGACAAGGTGATAAGCTCGAGGGCAGGTGTCACACAGAATGATCTCCCCGCCCTGCTGGCACACCTCACAGTAATCCTGGTGATCCGTCTCATAGCCATCAATTTCCTCCTCCCCAGCCACTGCAGGACAGTCCAGAACTGTCAAATACCCCAGTGAAGACAAAGAAACAGACAGAAACAGAAAGAGACACACAAGAGAAAGTAAGAAAGACTGCTGTCTTTCTGTATTTAAAGAAAGGCAAATATAAAAGCATGCATGTTCCTAACACTCCTTTTCCATTTTCTCACCCTTTTTCTTCTTCCGTCCTGGCCGGCCCCGCTTCAGTTTCTTGGTTCGGGTGGTGCCATCAGGCCGGCCTGAGGTACTGTGGATACTGCCACTCTCTAGGTCAGACTCCTCAGCTTCAGGCTCAGGGCCTTCATCACTCTGGAAAATATACTGCCCATAGCCCCATGGCCTGTCAGCCAGACCAGCACCTGTCCAAACTCCCACCCTAAACATTGTTTCCCAGTTTCTACTCCTCTCATAGACCCCAGCATTTTGGCCCCAGATGTCAGATTTTTCCAAGTGGTCTCCTACTCCTCATTAAGGGACAATGGTAGGAATACTCACCGAGCCTCCCTTCTTCCTCTTGCCACCCAGCAACCCAAGTTTGATTTTGAGTGGTGCCATCTTCTTTCCCCGAAGTTTCTTCCGGCTATCAGGTACTCTGGGGCTCTTACTTCGCCTCTTATGACCAGGCCCTAGAGGATGGAAAGGGCAGAAATTTTGAATTGGAAAGTTTTTTGTTTTTGTTTTTTAAATGAAATTTTTGAAATCCTTTCCAGGATTTTATCAAAATCAATTTCTGGCTGTGTTTGATATTACCATTCAGGACTAGAAGGGAACAATATTTCTGAAGGGAACAATTTTTATGATTTCCCCCATCCAATCTATCTTTCCACAACAAACTATCTTATGCTTCTTTTCCCCCTCAAATCCCAAGGACTTCGAGAAGGAAGTTTGGAGAACATTTTACCTTTGCCTTCTTTGGTTTTGGCTCTTCGGATAGGTTGGGGCTGGACATCAGCAGGAGGTGGTGGAGGCCCAGGAAGAACTGTACTGGTGACGGATGAAACAGCAGATGACACCTGTTCAGCTACAGCTGCTGCAGCTGCTGCTGCTGCAGCTGCTACAGCTGCTGCAGAACCTTTAAAAGGGTTGTTGGCACTGAATTCTCGCCACTTGGCTCCTAGGATTGTCATCATCTTAGACATTGGAATCTTGGGGTTCTTCTTAGCAATCAGGGGCCTGCAGGGAAGGGTGTTAAAGACTCAGACACTCCATCTGATAGCAATGGGGTACCTGAGATGACAAGGATATCTCTTTTCAGAGAGATATGAACAACTCATGACTTAAGAGGTACTCTATTTCTAGCCAGAAGGTGGCAGTGTTTGCCACAGTGAAATGTCATTAATTTTTTCCCCCAGGGCTGGGAAAAGTTATCAGAGCAAAGCAAAAAAACCTAGGAACTTGGGGGCACTTTCAGTAGGATTATAAGAAGAATCTGATGTATTACTAGAGAGATTCCCCCTTAGCACCAGAGTTTAGGAACAGTTTGAATGAGATCCCTCGTGATCATTTGTGAAATATTCCGCCATCCCTTCCCACCTCATGAACTGGCTGAAGGCCTTGTAGTTGGTTAGTGTGTGGTAATCTTCCTCAGAGAATACATGTTCTACATCCTCCAAACCCCATGTTAGGAGCAGTGTAGCTGATGACTTCTGTTCAACCTGGTAGGGATGGGGGTATTAAAAGCTGAAGAAAAAGATTCCCCCCCACCGTTTCTTAGCATTTTCTAAAAATACTCCTGTCTTCCTTTCCACCTTCCCTAACCAGCTTGTCTTGGCTCTCTATTGCTTTATGTAGCATTCCAAAATGCTTACTCCTACCAATCACATTGTCTTACTCTTAAAGTCTTCTATATGTCTTTACCTTCTGGCCTCCATCTCCCTCCCCTTTTTTCCGCCGTTTTGTCTTCTTCTCCTTCTTTTCACGGTGCTTCCGACGTCGTTTTCGGCCAGGTCCAGTACCATACTCGCTGCCTCCACTTTCTGACTTTTCCCGATAGTCATCACGTTCAGAGCCAAATTCTTCTTCACTATCCTAAGTGGAGAAAATAATCCCTAAACACTGAAGTTCCTCTTTCCCTAATAAGCAGTGATGATAACTGCAAGAGCAAGGAAAGCTAGAACTTGCTGGGGAGAGAGGGTGAAGAGTGGATTATAGATCATCAAGATGGAAGACAGGGAGACAGGGTTGGGGTCTCCCCTGAGGGTTTTAGCAAGCAGATAAGTGGCCCTCCTTTTGGGGTCTAGAGAGGAAATGAAGCTCTTCTTGACATCTAGTCTAAGGATTTTTGAAGGGCTTTTTATAGCATCTCTGGGTTCTGCTGCAGGTTCTTCCATACTCACAAGCTTCTTTCGTTTACGTGGTTTCCCTGGCTTGTTCTCCTTCTGTTTTCTGGGTCCTCGTTTTCTCTTCTTCACTCCAAGAGCTGATGGTGGGAGTCCAATCTCATCTTCATCTTTGAGGCAAAGAACAGTCACGCTGGAGAACTTAAACATCTAATCCTCTACATCTTATTCCTCTTAGAGATTGGGTTCCCACTTTCTTCAAGGACAGAAGCATTTAACCTATCCCAGCTCTGTCTCCCATCACTGGATGTTTGCATCCAGGTTTTTGGTTTTGTTTTTGTTTTTTTGAAGTACTTAAAGAGATACTAAGTACAAAACTGTTCTGAAAATGAGAAAAGGGGTCAGAAGTAAAGTGTAGACAAACTACTGCCATCAATCAAGAATTAGGTTCCAAGTTATAGATCTTGATTCTCAAGATCATGGCAAGGATCTTTCTTACCACCCTCACCTGCAACCCATCCCTAAACCAGCCAACTCTTCCACTCTGCCTGGAAGCTGGAGAAGTCATGCTCAGTTTGCCTGTTTGGCATAAACCCAAGGCTTGGAGCTGGAGGGGGGTGGGGTATACAAACAGGCAGCTTCCTCAGTGAGATGCTAAGAAGGGAAGAGTCAATAGCTAGATAACTATAAATTTTTTTTTTTTATTTAATCAAGCAAGTTTTGGCCCTGTCTGGGACATGGAAGGTTAGAAAACACCAAGCATCTATTTCTATTTCTTCTGCAACTCACCAACCTTATTGTTACCTCAAACTATAGTTCCTATTGGGAAAAGAAACAAATAGTTGGCCACTTTCATTTGTTATGCACAGGACTAAATCTTTGGCCCTATCAAAAAAAAACCTGTTTTTATCATCAATATCCAAAATTCAGTTTGATCTTAGTAATAATTGATAATAGCTAGCATTCATGTGGGACTTAAGTAGCACTTTACAAATATTTTATTTTCATAATCACCTTGGGAGGTAGCTGCATTACTGTCCCTGTCTTACATTTGAAGAAATTCAAGAGAGGTTATATGACTTGCCAAAGTCACACAGGATTTGAACTTGAGGTCTTCCTGACTCCAGATTTAGCACTTAATCCACTACTCACAAATTCTGCCACTACTTCTTAAAGAGGTATTCTCTCCAAATTAGCATCACAGTATTATATGCTAGCTCCTACTTCCTTTTGGGAATGTAGCCATTCTGTCCCTCAGTGAGCATTTCTCCTAGTCTGTAAAGTTCTTTATAATAAACCTTACCAGGTAGGTATATTGTTATGGTATGATATATTGTTATCTCCATTATATAGATTAGGAAACTGAAGCTAAAGAGAAAGAAAGGGAATAAATGCATATGTAGCATGCTATGTGCTAAGCACCTTTTATACTCATTTGAGATAACAAGTGACTTGCCTATTCTTATATAAGTATAGGGCACTGAATCAGACAAATTCAGGTCTTAATGATTTTTGAGTCCTGTAGTCTTTCCATCTTGGGGATCTAGGCTTTCTGACTTCACATACACACAACACATATTCAGTGTGCTATGTACAACAAAGAAATTCTGAAACAAGGGCTGACACATTTCATACACAAGAAACACAGGCCGGTTACATCTACTGAAAGATACTATTATAAAGTAACAAGCAAACTCACCTCATCCACCCATTCTCATAAATATAGGACCTGCCAGCATGGAGGTAAAAATCCTGGCTTTTTGCCCCAGCTACTTATTTCAAAAGAATGGGACTGGCTCTTCCTAGTTAGTGTTCTCTTATCTAGTCCCTTTTTCCTCCTTTTTTCAGTGACCATGCTCACCATTAATTTGGGGAAGCACTAATGCTACAAGGACATCATTCTCTAACGTGCTTTCTTTAGTCCCCTAGTACCAGTCCAACCAGCCAGACTTGTCATGCTTGAGCAGAGGCAACAGCAGGAAGGGACAATTTAGTGAAGCCCAGCCCAATCCCTTTACTTCAGGCCATACTTTTTCACGTTCCATAACCAAAGGCAAATTAGCAACAACTATCAACAGAATACTAGAATTTTTCTCTTAGAAGCCCATTACAACTCCCTTCTTCTCCATAATTCCTGCTTCTTTCAAAGATCAAGGTACTAAAACCCCAGTCCTTTTATATGAAAGAACTTATGAAGACAAGGGGACGAGTTGGGTAAGAGCTACAGAATGCTTGCCTGAATACTGAGAAGAGTGAGAACTCTTGCTGGAAATTCTTTGACCAGTTCTCAATAAATACAAAAGGTTCATTAATATGAAAATGGAAAGTGGTTAAATTGATTTAGGATAAATTAGTTGGGGTGGGCAAGAGGGACAGGTCATAGGCCTCAGGAACTCTTTAAATTTATTTGTCCCTTCCTAACTACAGGTAGAACTAATCTCCACCTGATCCTAGGGAAAGTGGGGTGGTGGAAGAAAATGAAGTACGGAAGGGGAGAGGTTCAGAAAAGAGAAGCTAAGTCTCAACTCCTCTGTCTTACCCGCTGGCCTGAAGCCCAGGCTCTCCCACTTCCCTGGCTCTGATCCCTGAGGGGGCTGGCAAGCTAGAAAAAGGAGGAGCCTTAGAAAAAGCCTGCCTTCCTTTCTATCTCACCGTCAATCTCACACACATATATTTATTTTTTCTTAAATTCCCCTCCCTCCTCCCACAAGGAACCACCATAATAGGGCCCCTGCACATGCGTATTGCAAGGAAAGGGTGGGTTTTTATTTTCAAGCTCTTTTCGAAGAAACTACTAGAATTTTCCGTACCACCCATATCCTACCCTCCCCCCCTCCCCAAGCAATCTAATCTAAATATTATATTATTTCTTTATTCTTGCCAGAAGGGGGAAGGGAAAGAAATTCAATTTTGGCTCCCTTCTTTCCCCTCCCCCTGCAGGAGTCTTTGAATTTGAAATACTGAACAATGTACAGAGGTTGGTGGGAGGAGAAAGAGGTAAAGTTGGGCCCAGTAAAGAATGTGAAACAAAATGGGGATGAGGGAAAATCAGTCAGAATGAAAAACAATAGAGCGCTACAGAATATACAAATTCATATTCCACTTGGGAGTTTGGGCCAAACTTCTAGAGGTTAGGGTTTGCCTTCCTCACACCTAGGGAGACAAAGAAAGGGGAGTAATATTATTTCCCCCAAAGTTATTTTACAACAGGAAATTACTTAACAATGATTTTTACTCATTCAAACTTGGAAGGATTAGGCAAAAGCATGCCCTGAGAAGAGGAAAGATTTTTAATTTCAAAATCAAACAATTTGTTATCTTCAAATATCTGCTTATTAGGAAAACTGGGTTCAGAAGAGGGGAGCAAAAGGGAGCCAAACAAAGACACGTCAACCCCTGTCCGTTTCCCAGCTCTCCCCTCTTTTATTAGCCTGGTTTTGAAAATGACCAAAGAGGATTATCTAATCTGAGAACTCAGCAGAAAAGATTTCATCCCCAATCCCATCTTCCCTCTTTTTATTGCTCACTATCCAGATATACTGTAGGTGCCTAATATTTAATTAAGTTGACACCTATCTCCCAAATTCTCCCATTTCCACTTTAAATAAAAAATGTTCCCCTCAAGGTAATTTTTTTCCCACTTGTTTCCTATTTCTCAGACCCAGGGGGAGAAAAATGAATTATTTCATGTTAAGACATTCCCTCTCTCCCTTTTGGACCCTCTTCCTATCCTCCCCTTTTGTTGTTCAACTGAAGTATATACAGGCATATCTGCCATGCATGGCACTAATCTATATTTCAGTATTAATAACATTGGGTACATCTAATCAATAGGGGCTTGAGGGGGGAAAAAAAACACAAGGAAGCATGGTATAGTGAAGAGGACTTGAGTTAGAAATTCAGCTAAATCCCTTTACCATCTTGTGAGACTTTGGGCAAATCATTTAACCTCTCTTTGACTCAGTTTCCTCATCTTTAAAATGAAGGGGTTAAGATTCCATGACCTCTTAAATTCCCTTCCAACTTAAATCAATAAGGCTATTTAAGACTGCTCCCAGGCATGGGGATTAAAGTGTCCTGGCATTTCCTTAAGTAGAAAAGTATATAAGGTATAAATACATGTAAAGTTTACTTTTTTTTTTTTTTTTAACATTTCTATAACTAGCCACACAAGGTTGTTTGATGTGGAGTTCCATGAAGACCAACGTTATCTGGAAGCAGTGGCTACAGTCATTAAAGCTGCCCATGTGAGAAAGTCGGAGAGGGGAATGATGGACCTCTTGTAATACCTTAGGTGAGGTCTTCCATATCCCTCAGTCACTCCCTTACAGAGGTGACTGTGGTTGGGGGCAGTCAGAAAAGTCACCATCACTGGGGTCCAGGACCACAGTAGTGGGGTCACTCAAGGACAAAAGAGGGTCAAAGGCTCATTGAGTAGAAGGGGGAAGTCCCGGGATGTGAATACACACCGTTTTGCCACAGAGGGGCCTAGCATTACAAGAACGAAGGGGAAGGAATCTAAATAGGTGGAGTTGTTGGTGGGTCTATTTGGTTTCCCCTTTAGGCACCCTGCCTACCCCCACTTCCAAGATCTTGGGTGGAGAAAGGGAGATTTACTCGACAGGCAGTGGTCTGTGTACAAAAGTCCCAATGCCACCCGCTGAACAAGCCCAATTCCCTCACAGACAGTAGCATCCGAGGGAGCAGCGTGTCCGTCCCCAAGTGGTCAGGGGTTACCCCTTCCCAATTCCGAGCCCCGAGGTGGAAGGCTAGCCTCACGTCGACCCCCACAAAGTACATACAGACATCTAATTTTATATTTAGTCAGACCCCAAACGGTCTTGAACTCTTAAGAACCACGGCCACGGTAGCCACTCTTAGCCGCCGCCTCCCCCTCCCTCCACCAGTCGGGGGAGGGGGGGAGAGACGTCTGGAGCTCAAGTGGGGCCCGAAAGCTCGGCGGGAGAGTGTGTAGGTGTGGGGGAGGGGGGTCGTCTCGGGTTCGATAGCTCCTAATCCCCAGAAGAAGAGAAAGGAAGAAAAGAGGGAGGGAAAAAAAAAAAAAAAAAACCCCACACACCACCAACCCTACCCTCCCCCTACGGCTGCGACCAAGAGTTGGCTCCTCAGTCCGCGAGCGCCCGCTCAGCTGGCGCCCGGCGTTCAGCTGCGGCCGGAGGCTCCCCCTAGAGCAGAGGGAGGGGGCTGGCTTGGGGGAGGGGAAACCAGGCCCGCTCGGCCAGCGGGTCGGCCCACCGGCCCGGAAAGCTTCCCAGCCTCAGGCCCGGAGCAGGCGGGGAGGGAAGGGAGTGTGGGGGCATGCAAGCAGGCGGGCCGGCTGTTCCGTAGTCCGCGCGCCCCCGGACTTGATTCCTCTCCATCCGCGCGGTGGGTGCCTTTCGCGCTCCCTCCCCTGCCCTCTTCTCTCCACCCCCAGCTCCTCCGAGCGCTCCTACCCAACACCCCCCACCCGAGCCCCCTTCTCGTGCCCAACGGTTTCGGAACTTTGGGCTCGCGGCGATTGGGAGTAAAGGGGGGGGAGAGTTCGGCGGGTGTCCTTCGTTCGCGTCTTTACCTGGCGGTGGCGGTGGGGACGGCGGGGGCGGGGGCGGGGGCGGGGGCGGTGGTGGGAAGAGGTGGCAGCTGGGGGGACTGTGGCGGCCGCGGCCTCGGTCGTGCCCCGGCGGCCCGCGTCCGACAACTCCCTCGTAGTCTTCCTCTTCGTCGTCCTCATCCGCCGCCTCCACCTCCTCTTCGCCCTCTTCTTCCTCCTCCTCTTCTTCCTCCTCAGACACTACCATCTCCTCCTCCTCCTCCTCCTCGTCCCTCAGAGGGGAAGCCATCCTGTAGCTCTGGCCCCCCCACCACCCCCCCACCCACCGCCCGCCTGCCTCCCCCACCACTACCACCACCACCACCACCACCACCACCACCACCACCTCCTCCTCCTCCTCCTCCTCCTCCTCCTCCTCCTCCTCCTCCTCCTCCTCCTCCTCCTCCTCCTCTTCCTCCTCCTCCAACTCACCTCCTCCCCCAGCCCCCCAAACCCCCGGGCCACCCCCTACCCCCACCCCTCTGTCTAAGGAGGGGGCGAAACCACCTCCCAAAAACAATTTACTATTGAGAAAAATTAAAGGGGGGGGG